>JABXWE010012140.1:0-11285 GCA_014611495.1 Limonius californicus
CGATAGATTTCCCATATGTTTTGTCTAGTCCTCTGAAATAAGTTTTTCACAATGCTCACAGACATTTTGCCACTTGTCGGGGGTACATTTTGAAACAGCCTCACGCCATAAATTTGCAACGTTGTCTTTCGATTTTGGCTGTGAATTTATGTGCTTATTGTAATAGGTCTTACAAAACCCCATGCCATTTCAATTGGGTTGTATTGACAATGGTATGGAGGCAATCGAAGAACCTCATAGTTGCGCTTTTTCAAAATTTCGTCAGTTACGTATCTTTTATTTCCGTCTGCTGTAAAAGGTTAATTAACTCCCAAAGTTATAACTTAGTAATTTTGCCCTGAATTTCGACATTGTGATGGTTAACCAACCATTCGTGCAATACACCTTCTTTGCAAGTAAATGTGGGCGGCTTGTCAAACTGCACTGAATGATAAGGTGCGTTGTCCATAACCACGACAAATTTTCCTTGCAACTTGTCCAAAGTAGGAATCAGCTGATTAACCAACCAATTGTGAAAATTTTCTCCGTTCATAGTTTTATTATAGCCCCTGTCGTTGTTCTTTGAGTCTAGTAACATGTCGCACCCTTCCAAAAAGCCTAAATTACATCCCGCATCCAAAATCGTGAACGTCTTCCCCTTTTCTAATTTTGTCTGGGTTACTTTTAAGATCGGTTTCGTGTACCCATTGACGACTCTCGGATGCATTTTGGTAGATTCACGTTTCGTCTAGGTACACGAATGTCACATTTTCACTAGAATTTTGATATTGGAGAGATTGTCTCAAAAATTTAATTTTGGATCCAACGACGTGTTTTTGTTCACATAAAATTTTGCGTCCATTCACCATTTTGTGTTTGTAACCCATTGATTTAATAATTTTGCATAAAGTAGTCCTGCCCCCCTTGTATTCCAAATTTTCGCGAGAGTCAACCAATAGTTTGTCGAGAGTAAAATGTTCATTCTTCAGATCATACTGCCAGATTTGTCGTTGCAAATCTTTTCTAAACGTGTAATTTAAGAAAACATTCGTCTTAGCACGTATAATACAAATGGAAGATTTCAAAACGTCTTGTCCTTGTGATAAAATGTCCCTTATAGAACGCTCAGACACCTAAAATTATAAGTAATTTGCAATTGCATATTTAAGAAATAATACATGCTTACCCCAAATATATCAATTAATCGATTTATACTCGTAAATCGTGTGAAGTCTGGCCTATCTCTTTTATAATGGTTGAAAGCTTTCACAATTTGCAGTTTAGTAACTTTGTTAATACTTTCACCATTTTGACAATTAAGTAGGTATGATATATTATGTGTTTTATTTTATTCTAAACTTACTAGATTATTTTAGAAAAGTAACAGAGCTGGCAACAGGGCAATTTCATTTTGACATTGCTAGAAATCAATCAAATAATATTTCAGAAATGCAACTTAAGAAAAAAAACAGCCTGCTGGATGGCAAATCAATCGTGAATAGTGTATATTCAATTTTTAAATCACTCATAGTCTGTAGCGTTTTAAAATGGTTTTGATAAGTTCACAACAAATTGAACATGTTCAACTAGCTCTACTGGAAAATCCTGTTGACAATATGAAAGGAAGATTGTTGCTTGTTGAAGAACAAAGTGGCGGACATATTCAACATTTAAACTAATTTCACTAAACCCCATGGCTTTACAAATGTGTTTTCAGTTTCCTTATCCGTTGATTTTTAGAAAGCTATGGCAACTTCAAAATGTTTCTATCCTTTGCATAATTCTATATTGCGACCCGTAGAAACCACATATGTGATAATATACAGGGTATAACATTTATAAATTCAATTTTTTATGTAATTTTGCTTTTTTCCAGTATAACCACCTCAAATATTAAAGAAATCCATTTGTCCGTCCTGAATATATAAATTTGCCTCTACCCTACCTGCTGGTATGGTATGTTAAGTACAGATTTTGATATTTAGACCAGTTAAAAAAAATTTGGTCCTAGTTGTTTGTGAAGTTCGGAATAGTCTTAATTGCCTAAACCCTAGAGGAAGAAAAAGAAGAAAAAAAATTGCTATGATTTTTTCAAATAATACGGTAAACCGTTGGTCAGATTTACATCATATTTAATGAGCGAGTCTTAATAGGCGAATCACGTGAAATATTGTTATTGTGTTATTATCAATATACAAATATAGTATACATTTGTTAATAACATTTTTGTACCGTATTAAATGCTGATATTTAAGTAGTCACAAAACGAGTAAAAGTGAATAAGTTGTAAGTTGTGTACGCTCTTTCTTCTAGTTGTAAGGAAATTAAAGGTTGTGAATAATAATTATATCCGTGTTTGTTCTCCTTCTAGGCCCTCAAGGCATACACTGCTGAATATAGGTTTCATCACCCTCTCTCTATCTTTAGTTTTCCTCATTCATCCCAGATCTAGTTTTTGTTCTATTTAGTAGCAATTGAAATGTTATCCCAGACCCAATTTTTCATATTCGGTCGGACCCGTCAATTTTTGTTTTAAAGGGGAAACTGCGTTTATTTTTAACCTTGTCATTTCAACCTCCTAGAGGTGGTGAGCTTCATCCCTAAAATTTTAAACGGAAAAGTATATCTAGTGATACATCATTTTAAAGGGCATTAAATTCCCGTTTTAACTCTTCCTAAAATAGTAATCCGCCAAAAACTAATAACTCATGATTTTTCACTTTTACCATAATTTACACCAGTAATGTTTTATTGATTAAGAAATTTACCTTAACTTCCACTTTATTAAATGTTTGCAATGTTACTTTCAGCATCCATGCAGTAGTGCAGGTTTTGTTGAAAACGATTTCGGACGTTCTGAAGCTTTTCTGAGGTAATTTGCCGCCATTCGTTGTTGATCCCTTGCCGCAAATCATTTAGGGATTCTGATTGAGTACTATACATTTTACTTTTTATGTGGCCCACAGAAAGAAGTCTAAAGGACTTAAATCTGGTGAACTCGCAGGCCACTCCACTGCTCCTCTTCAGCCAATCCATCTACCAGGAAATGTTTCGTCCAGATACTGACGAACACCAAGAGCATAGTGTGGAGGTGCTCAGTCTTGTTGAAACATCAACTCATTCACTTTGTAACAGTCATTTTGTTTCATTATTTCAGTTATTGCTGGATCAACATGATCTGGCAATAAATCCAAATACATTTCTCTGTTAGATTTCCTCTGAAAGTTAAGGTAAATTATTTAAAGTGTAAGGTGTGTAGCTGACCACCCTTAGGAGATTGAAGGTTGAAAATAAATGCAAAATGTTTCCCCCCAAGACAAAAATTGACGGGCATGAGCGAGTTTTTCTTAATGAAAAATCGGGTCTGTTTCTTTTTCATTGGTCCACCCTGTATAACCATAGCACAGCAGGTCTGATATTTAGCAACGGTCGGCAAGTTTCACAAAATTGTACCTATGTAATTTAATCAAGTATTTATAAAAATCTACGATTTAATATTAATATTCAAAGTTCAAACCTCTAATACAGTACTCATGGTCATTGATAAGTTCAGGCTTGGGATAAACATCTACTTAAAATTTGGAAGATATGCATGGTAATATACGCGTAAAATACCGAAAATATGCACTTAAATATGCACTTTAAATTATAGTCGTTTTAGCACAGTAAGGCTCGGATAGATACAGAAACCGACACTAATAAAAAATATTAATATTAATTTATTAACAATTAAATCAGAATTAGATTATATACAAATATTATTATAACATTTAGTAATTAAGTGGTTTAATAAATTTTGTATATCAGAAAGATTGTACTGTGTATGAAATATGTTTACGTGGGCTATGATCCCTAAACCATTCTAAGAATGGACGAAAAAGAATTTGCATTTGCTAGTAAAAGATTAGTGTGGTTCACTGGAAGTACCTACTTAATTTTACCAAAAACCAAAAATGTATATAAACAGATGCATTTCTCAGGTTGTTCTTTGAAAATACTCGAAACTTTCAAAATAATTACAATTTATGCGGCTTGAAATCAACATTTTTAGAAATATGCAACGATAATAAGAAACCTTCAAAATATGCATATTATTATGATATTTTATTGAAGGACCTACATATGAGCCCACATTGAAGCGACAAAAAATATTATGTTTGGAAAAAGGGGGAATGTTGCTTTACTTGCACCCGTACTAAAGATGATCTCTCTTTCATATGTAAAAAAAATATTACAATATTATAACATAAGTTGTTGAAACAACACAAAGCGCATATTTCATCACAAACTTTAAAAGAACTCTTATTTCGGGCTTTATAATATAAATTTTGGTAATTGCTGTATAACCTTTAAATTCTTGCGTTGGTTAACTGAACAAGGCGAAGGATATAAGGTAGTAAATATGAACTTATAAAATATAGATGCAACAAGGAAATTATTTAAATGTTATCGAATTATCTAAGTTTTCCTATTAAAACTTTAAACAACTTTAACAGTTAAATGAAAAAATTAAATAAAATAGATGGTAAGGTCTAATTTAACAAAGCACTGTCAAACGGACCCACCTTTTCACATAGAAGCACTTGCTTATTTTCTTCTGGTGTTGGTAAAATTTACTAGATGAAATTAGGATGGCACTCCTGCCCCCCGTTGATTTTGAACTTCAAAACGAAAGTCCATCACTTGTTGCTTTTTTCCTAAGTTCCTCAGAGGAAAACTTTGGACTGAGTATCTTCGTATTTGTAAAATCGTTTGAGAAGGTAATTAATTAACCCAAATATTATTTACTGCTTATTACTTCAGATGTTCAAATATACCAATAAACTCATAAATACGCTGCACCTTTATATTTTCTTCTTAAATTGTTAACCCCAAACTTGCGTCAATTTTCAAATTTTTGTTGATTCGATGTTACTTATTTGTTTTAATTTATTAAAATTAAATTTTATTGCTATTCTAGTTCTAGCAGTTTCAGAATATGATGCGAATATCTCCCAAATAATTAACCGGTATAAAACGTTTGTCCAAGACGTAGATGATTCTTAATCTTGAAGTTTGTAGACGTATAAACGTCAAATGCAGATACAAACAAAACATGTCGAAAAAATCCCCCTCAAATCCGCCCCAAATTCTTGATTTTCGGCTAATTTATCGAATTTTAGCCACTTTTTATACAGATAAGTAGCAAATAACGCCGATTTGAACACTAGCACTTAATAACATAGTTTTATTCAAAAAGAGTATAATAAAAACACAAAATTATAATTTTAATTGACTCGACAGACGAGCGCGTCTTGTTGTGTCACATTGAGATTTTCTTTCACACCTATATCAAAATATTACTCACACAAAATATAAAAGTGAAAGGTCCAATTTCCTCCAAAATTGCATGTTAGTTGATAGTTGTCGAACATAATACACAAATCTCACATCTTATTGTTTTGCAGGTGAAAAACTCACAGTAATTATTGATAAATACCTCTAATACCTTCATACAATTATTACGACTACGAGCAAGCAAAACGAAATAGAGAATTCGAATGCTGGACACCTAGACACTAATTGAACATGACCTTTACTTGGTTTATTTTTCAAGTTTCAAGTAAATCATAAATAGCTTTAAATTATCTACATAAGTTAATTTTCTATTAGATTATCTAAATCAAGGTTCATATATCACAGCAATATACATATTAAGTAAAATGATAAAAACATGCTTATTTATATGCAGATATGCGAATGCATAATTATGTTAACTCTGGATATGGTTATGAAATAAACAATGTTCTGCAAGTATTTTTATGCATACGTATTATTTTGTAGCAATTTTTAAAATGACATCATTTCGAAGAAAGAACCTTGATAGACTTAATTTGATAGGTACCATATTTTTTCAAAATATATGTGTTACAAGAATCGTAATCCTGGTAAATGGAAATAAATACTCTATTATTATTATTTTAGTTAAAAACTGATATTTTGTAGTCTAAAAATATGGAAAATGTAAATGTTGTGCTTAAAATCACTGCTTTTATGATTTATTTGTAATACACAGAAATTTAGCAAACGTCTTTTCTGGATTTTGAAACACAATGAAGTGCTAGTCCATTAAATAACTAATTACTTCATAAGTAAGAAAAAAGATAAGATAATTATCTAAATATATTTATTGCAGCAAGAAATATATACACAGTAATAAACAATAACATATAGGAACTACCACTAGTAACTAGACTTAACAATTACCAAAAAATCAGCATTTGCACATCAACAATATTACATCAAATATATTGGAATCGATTCCATATAGTTAGTTTTAGCCTAGGAAAACATTTACTGCAACACCGTATACATTAAATCACCTTTACCTAACAGAAAACTTAAAATTAAATACCATTTTTGCACATACATAATTATGAGATATGTCAAATTATTTATAAACTAACACAGGTTTCAGAAAACGAATTTTTGCCCAAGAAGTAGGAGTACGATTTGTTTCTATTGCAAACTTTAGTTTTATGGACTTCTCTTTTTTATTGAAAAAGACCTGTTGTTTAGTTTACCATTTCTAGTTTCTCAGAGAAGGGAACTTGAATTTTAGGGGACAATACGCTGGATTTAGATTTAAGCTCGGGCTTATTTGTAAATTCACATTTCAACAGACACACTGACACTTTCCCGGATGTGAAGTCGGATTTAGTTTTCCCCATGGAAGAACATTTTCTTTGGAGTACTGGAATCTCGATTTTCCCGTCGGTATGGATTTAACTTTTGTTAGACGCTTAATGGAACAGTTTCATGTTTTGATGTTGATGAAATTGAAACTGCCTCCACGTTGTTACAGCATGGTGTTGCGGATTGATGTTTGGGAAAGGAAACTGCAGTTTTCATTGCTTTAATAAACTTTCTTCCTTTTCCGGATTTGTTGTTCTTTCTTTTCTTGAGAATTTCTTGTGTCCTTGTACATCCTTTGACGACTACACCCGTTTCGTCTTGCTTCAAGCTGTGCTTGGTTTTTCCCAACATCAAAGCAGCGAAAGTTTTAATTTTCTTGACTGACTGGCAAGGACAACGGTGGTGCGCACTACTGGAATGGTATACATTTTTAACAAAGTCTCCCATGTTGTAGATGTGTAGTACTAGTACAAAAGTCGGTTATTGACAGACTAGAAACAAAATTCAAAATTTGCCTTAAATATTTGTTGCGTGTATGAGGGTGGGATGTTTAAACAATCTTATTGGTGAATTCAGTAGCGCAACCTCCTCTTGCCAATTTAAAATTTTTCCGAGAACAAGCGGATTTTCAACTTTCTTCTTATCAGTTAACTAGGTAACTTAAAATAAGCTTGCAATTAACAAAAATTTATTTTCACTTTTCTTTCACTAAACTGCCTTAGAAATTAAGATTTTTATAAAGCTGTTGTAACTTTTTAAATAACACAAATTTATATAGCTACGATGTTATTAAATGAAATATAGTTTATAAATTTTCTAGTTAGATAGCGCCTAATATATAAACTGCTGCTACCGTTTTCGCAGTATTGACCACAAATATGCAACAAATCTATTTTTTGTTATTTGTAAACGGCTTACTTAAAACTGACGGATCGATTTAGTACTGTTATAAGAAGGCAACATTGATCAATTTAATTAAATTAAAGACAACCCTAAATGTTCTGCTTAAGTAGACAGAACGTTGCCCCGGATCGATTACACACGTTGTATGTTATCTTATGAAAACAGAATTCACTACAATTTAATAACATTTTCCGATATTGTGAATAATTAAGACAAAAATGAATAATGAAAACATAATTATGAATATCTTAGAAATACCCTAGTAAATCATCTTTGGAGTAACACATCCCGTGGTTCGAATCCTACGTTAAGCTGTAGGTCCTCTATGTCTGTGGCGCTTTAAACGTGCAATACAGGCATAAAAGAGCAGGTCGTTACCTCTGGTAAGAGATTAAGCACTCGAATAGATAGATAAGGGCATAAAAATTGTACTGTAAGGTTAAAATACAGTGGGAGATATGTTGGAATTACTTTTCTTAAACACCTACTGTTTTTAAGAAATTACAGGCACCTACGCTTTTTAAATATAATATGCTGAATGATTTTATTCTTTTTTATTATTGATGGTACCTCGTATTTTTAGACAAATGAGTTAATTTTAGAATTTTTCAGACGAGAATGTAGCTTTTTCCGCACAGTAGAGAGTTAAGGAAAATAAAAATCACTCCCGAGGTATTTAAACTTTTATTATTTTTGTTTCATTAAAAAGTCACTTCTAAGGTGATATATGTAGATATATAGAATTATAGTAAAACTTTAAACAATGGATTCGTTAACAAATTTCCAACTATTGAAAAATGGAATGTAACTTAAAATAAACTAGACTGTTTTTTCGCGAAATTAATATATTTTTACATTATGGAATGAATGCAATAAAGAAAAAATCGTTAAGTAGCACACATAAAGTCACATTATTCAAGAAAAAAAATTAAAACTAACAAAAAATTAGGATATTGTATGCAGAAATGTTAATAATTGCTAAATATATTGCAAAGTATCTGAAATCGGGTAGAAGCTGTATTAAAAACAGTACCTGAACATCGATGACGTTTTTCCGGTACAACCTGAATATTTTAAATCTATTCGTATATGTCAACCAAATATTAAGCAAACTACGTCCTATTAAATGGAGAAGTAAAAGTGTAATGTTTTATCTCAAAAATTAATACACATTGTTAAATAAGCCCCATATTTAAAAACATGCAGCCCGTACTACTGAAGTAAAAATTGCGTGTATACAAAGTGTTACTGAGACAACATAGATTTGCTTAAATAAAGTGTGTCGAGGAGAAGTTTTTATTGAATAGTATTATCAGTTAGGTTTTAATAGCATTAAAATATTGTAAAATCACCAGACTCGAACAAATTGGCATTCGTTTTTATTAGATTCTTATATACACCCGTCACGAATATAATTAAGAAGGTACTACTAACGTATTGATTCTTTCCTTTTATGAACCAAATTTAATAATCAATAGATGTTACCATGGTGTACCTGAGTATCGATCTTCTCTATGTCTGTGTAACGCGTTTTTAAATTGCCACAGAGATAGAGGACCTACAGATTAACGTGGGGTCCGAACCTTGGCAAGTGTAAAATCTTCTACTTCAGAGACGATTTACTAGGCAGAATACTTGGATGGTTTGATATTGCCTTACAACGGAGAACGGCTGTTAAAAATCCGATGTTCCGCTACTGGGAATTAAACACAGACCTTCGACAAAGAAGTACCTATAACGCCCACCACTGCTTAATAATTAAAAACTACATAGATGTATGCAGATATGACTTTCTTTGTTGCTACTTGGAGTCTTGTAATTTTCTTTCCGAACTAATATGAATGAGCAGGATGTGCTTCATTAATTGCAAAAATCAGACTAGTTTTTCATGGTTAATATTTTCAAAATCGGTAAGCGAAGAACTCATGAAAATGGACATCGTGATATCAAAGGCATGTTAATAGAAATATATCTAGTTAAACCAGCTGGAAGCTTCTGATGTGCAGAATTAGCCATGTGTAGTAGCAAAACTAGAGATTAGCAACATATTCTGACTACTCCTCACAGCAATAAACATCAAAGACTGTAATCACACCTGGAAGGTTACAATTAAGCAGGTAGAATAATTTTATGGAACATCTTGAAATCCGTTATGATAGAGGTATAGTCTTGCGATTATAGCATTACTAGTAATAGAATATGAGACATAGGTATGTATTTTTACAGAACCTACAAAGTTTACTGCTATAAAACTGCGAATATAATAATAATCAAGTTAAACTCCTGGCGATTGATTTAAAATAAATGAAGTAAAATAAATTTTTCCATTAGGATTGATCGTTGAGAAAAAAATATATGTGTTTTCATAGCCATACAAATTATACAATGTTTCTTGCAATTATTTCATATTTGATAAAGTATGGCTCGCATGCTACGAATAATTTTACTTTTTTTTATAGAGGCTTTTGCTATTAAAATCCCATTGTTGCTAAAGCCGGATTGTGGAATTATGTATGGTGGGTTGCAGTACAAAAGCGTTCCACCTAACTATGTAATATTTCTTCGTCTATACTTTAGTTTTTCCGTTGTAATGATAAATCGAATATAACAAGCAAATATTTGTTGTTCTAAAGGTCACTTCATTACTTATAATGCTTATAACAAAAGTAGAAATGAAGTATTAAATATAATAAAAATTCTAATATGAAACCTTATAGATACATCATAAGTTTATAAGTATAATTACGCAACAAGTACGCCTTAAAACAATATTACATTATTTAAAAAAATTGATATCAGAGAATAAGGATTGTTTTAATTTCAAGATAATTAGAAAAATATTGACATTGGGGCGTGTGCAATATGTTCTTAAAGGATAGTAGTTTGTAATAAGGTAAAAAATTCACTAAAATAAGCCTAAATGTACGAGGGGGTATTGATAAGTACTTAGCCTACCATACAAAACGCCACAATATTTCAAAACAAAATTTTATTTATTCAACATAATCTCCTTTAAGGCTTAGACATTTAGCAGAACGTTCATAAAGTAATCCTAAGCTATTTAAAAAAATCTTTGTCTTGTTCTGCAAACCACTCCTCAACGGCACGCTTCGCGATTTGTCGCAAATCGTTTACCTTTTAAATGTTTTTTGAGTTTTGGGAACAAATAATTGATGGTGCTAAATCAGGAGAATAGGGCGGGTGGTCAACCAATTCAACACCAATGTCATCAATTTTTTGTAGTGCAATCAATGACTTGTGACCAGGAGCGTTGTCTTCCAAAAAGAGCACACCTCTGGCAAGTTTTCCGCGGAGTTTTTCCACAAATTTCTTACGTAATTTAGTTAGCAACTCAGTATAATATGCTCCTGTGATAATTCTACCCCGTTCAAAATAATCTATCAGAATTATCCCATCTTTGTCCCAGAAAACTGCAGCAAGACTCTTGCCAGCCGATTTTTGAACACGGAATTCTTTGGGTCGTGGAGAATCAACATGTTTCCACTGTTTGGATTGCTCTTTAGTCTCTGGGTCATAGTGATGGATCCACATTTCGTCCATATTAACAAGCCGATCCAAAAGGTTTGACGAATCTTCTTCAAAACGGCGGCAGATTTCCTTCGACGTTGTTAATCGAACGCGTTTCTGATTAACGTTCAAGCATCCTGGAATCCATTTGACCAAAAGCTTTCTCATAGCAAGTCGTGATGAATGATGTGACACACACG
>JABXWE010012141.1:0-30597 GCA_014611495.1 Limonius californicus
TATGTATTTGGTATGTGTTACGACAACATTTAAATTATAGTTATTATTTTATTTATAATGAAATCATTATTATATCTAAGTATTATAAACCAATATTGAACAGCAATAGGCGGACGTTAAATGAACAAACAAGCTCCACTGGCAACATTCCCTGCTTTCAAAAAACATAACCTCCATCAAGAAAAACTAACATAACCCAACTTAATTAATTGTCAAATTTCAATGATACCACACTTTCCCCCAGATTTCCATAGCCTGTTGCATGGCAAATCAATCGTGAATAGATTATATTAATTCGAAACTAGATACATTGACATAAAACAAAGATATAAGAACTTGTTTTTATTATTTTTTATAAACTAACTCTACCGGGCGATTTTCTTCTGCAAAGTCGTTAAGTACTTTATCATAAAAATCGCTTGTCGTTGATTCCATCAACGAGCTTAAAAGCTCTCTTATTTAATATTGTTCACTAACGGTAAATTCTATTCTGCTTTGATTTCTAAATTGCTTCAATTTTACGAAATAATCAATGTGACATTTACTATTTTCGTGTTTTTTTGTGAGCTTTACCTAAATTATTTAAATCATCAAAGCCATTCTTATTCCACACGCTAATTTCATTTTAAATAGTAGGCAAGACTGACAAAACAATTTTTGAATTTTTATGCATGCACAAAGCCATTTTATGTCTTAAATTTTATTGTGAAAATATGGAATAATTTTCTTTGTTGAAGTTGTTATATTTTATTTAGGTGTTGATCTTTCACTTTTAATAATGTTTTCTTTTTCATTATATGGTATTGAGCCAAAACTTTTTTAATATAAATTTTCAATGTCACAATTACATTCTGAATCACTAGCCATGGTATAAGGGCTAAAATTAAAAATAAAATTATGAAAACTTACTTGGTCAAATAAAATGTACGGTGGATATACATAACTTGTACAAAATATTCTTCAATTGTATGAATATATTTTTTTTTATAAAATTTCTTAGCATATTTACAATCTGTTGCTTATGAACAATAAGTAAATGGTGCGACAATTGCTTAACCTAATTAACTAACTACATGTAGACTTGCTTAGAACAATCCAGTGATAGTTCTTATCGTATAAATTATCTAACTAATTGTGTAATTTAGTAAATCAGCACTTCAGTCCTATGTAACTGTAGTCACTGCATAGTTAAACAAACCTGTTAGGCAGGTTCGAGGGTTGAACCGCTTCAACCGTCGAGTGTCAGTTATGTGTGCTAGCTGAGTTGCTAGCACATTAGGATGAACTGTAAGTCTAGTTTTGTATTTAACACTGTAATTTTTAATTATCTCGCGCACTGACTCAATGGTGAGATCTTTTTGTATTATGTGATTTGGCACATACCAGCGAGCGTTAACGATACACCTGAGCACTTTGTTCTGATATCTTTATAGTATTTCAATGTTAGAGGTACTGGCAGTACCCCATAATTGTACACCGTACGTCTAGACTGGCCGGAGAATAGATTTATACAGTAAGATTTTATTTTCTAGTTTCAGTTGAGATTGTCTGCCAAGTAGCCAGTACATCTGACTGAATTTGATGTCTAGTTGTTTTCGCTTCGTGAAGATGTGTTTTCGCCATGTGAGCCGTCGGTCTAGATGCATGCCCAGGTATTTAACTTCTTCAGAGTGGGGAATCTGGGTATTGTTTAGCGTTACCGGACTACAGGTAGGTATCTCTTCTCATTGTAAATGTGACATGCGATGATTTTGTGGTATTAATTAATTAATTTGAATTTTACACTTTCTCATCCAATCCTCTATTAGGCGTAGGGTGCTTTGGAGGTTTTTACGTTGCGACGAATATACTTTTAAAGAAACTTAAAACAATCCACTTAGTCAAATAGATAGAATCAGTGGAAGCGCATTATACGATATTTTGGTGTGTAGCATCCAGCGTGAGGTTGGTGCTCTGCGACGCTTTTTCCGTTAATATATCTGATAGACGCGAATGCACGTCTGCTTATTACGTGCACGCGCTGCGGATGCCTCGGGCGCCAGATTTTATGTCGAAGTTTACTCTCCGCGGTAGCTTCGTTGTCTTGGTACAGATGACGAAGACCTAGGTAGCTTCAGTTGAAGATGACGGTATCCAGGGGTTCGTTTATACTATTACCTGTCATCCCAGACTCGGTCTAGCTGTTTAAATGTCCTTCCTCATAAAATAAATTAAGCAACAACGGTTTTAATACATATATTGTAATTAACAAACAAAAAATGGTACACAGTTTACATCAGGAATACTAACGGCTAAAACAGAACATATCAAAAGAAACAGTAGCAAAGCGGTAATAGTTACGGTAGCAAAGCGGAAGCAATTACGGTAGCAAAGCGGTAGTAATACGGTAGCCTTTACGATACCTGTGATACAGAGAACTGGATGTCAGCACGGTACTATTGCAGTAGCAATAGAGAAAGGAAATTACATATTTTGGCACGATGGGTTCAAACCCCGGTATTAAATCAGTTTAAAAGTCACGGTGCTCTTTCTCCGGACAATTGGATCTTGGAAGGATGGGAAATACCGCCTCAGGACAGTCGCAGCGACGGTACCTCCGTAGGAAAGGTTACTTGCGTCAGGTCAGTCGCAGCCGCAAGGGGAAAAGAGAGGAACAGAAAACACCGCCTGAGGTCAGTCGCAGCGACGGCGTTTCTGCAGGGATGGGTTAGTTGCGTCAGGTCAGTCGCAGCCGCAAGGGGAAAGAAAGGAACAGAAAACACCGCCTCAGGACAGTCGCAGCGACGGCGTTTCTGCAGGGTAAGGGTATAATAGAGAGTAAGAGGTTTACGATTGAGAAAGAGAACGGACATACAAAATATGAACGGTAAAATCAGAGTGCCAAAATAAAATAATTCCTTACCTCTAAAACTGTCGGACATGCTGTACCTTGTTCTCGGAGTAGTCCTGTTGAATACTTGAAAAGCGGGAATGGAACTGAACTTTCACACTAATAAAAAACTAAGTGAATGTTATTCAAGACTCTCCTTATTATGCCCGCTGATAAACAGAAAGTCTCGCTTACACATTGAGTGCACAATGTTAATCTATAAATCAATATTACGACCCATTATAACGTACGCGTGTCCAGTGTGGAGCAACACATCCAAGACTCATTTAAAAAAACTCCAAGTCTTACAAAATAAAATTTCTAGAATTGCAGTGAACGCACCATGGTTCGTAAGAAATGACCAAATTCATAGAGAACTCACCTTACCAACCGTGGAAGAATATATAAAAAAACTGTGTACCAAATTTTTTGCCAATATAAATAATTGTCCTAGTGCAGTGTTTTACAACCTCGGCCAGATAAATCAACATCAAAGACTAAAAAGAAGACTCCCACAGGATCTACTGTGAACATTAATAAAAATCAATAACAATCAATCAGTGAATAATATCTAACAGGCTGTGTAGCAAAATATTGAAACTTAATTTATTAAGAGGCATGCTGACCTCACTCTGTAGTATTAGTTTAAGAATTTGTATAACTGAGTCATGAATAGCAAATGTATGCTGAACTGACTTGAATAAAATTAAAAAAAAAAAAAAATTTTCGTTCGGTTCGCGCAATAATGCACGGAGTAGGATATACATACCTCGCTACCCTTCCACTTTACGCTGGACATGCGGTTATCAGATTTCCACGCGTAAATGCTATGCAAATAAAATACATTACAATGTTCGGACTCAATTATAAATGTTAAAATGCCAAATATAATTACAAACGGTAATTAAATACTACCCTAACATCGGTTCAAAATAGAATGATACCTAACAGCGTTAACACAAAATAAATACTGATTCAAACAGCGGCTAATCGGTACACAATAAATAAATCAGGTTGTTCGGATTTTAAATTCAAAATATAAGTTAAACGGTGCAAAGTAAATAAATATCCTCGTTCGGCCTTAGATTCAAAACATAACGCAACTGGTATCTGCACATTTGCACATAAATTGATAAACAATTCTAAACTATAAAAATACAGGGTGCGGTCGGAAAGATATCGGTCGGTACACAAATAAAATTACTTAAATTAAGCGGAAGCATTTCTAAACGGTAAAACGGCATAACGTGGTTATGTAACAAATTTAACGGAGTTCCAATTAACATCAAAATAATTAAATAAAACTTAAATTATCCGGATAATTAAACAAAATTAGTAACGCTTCGTTACACACTCCTCCTACTTCGGAAAGAAAAAGTTTATCTTTTTCGGAGTACCTCACTTCACTTAAATGAGTGTCAAGCACTCTTCCACAGATCGCACTGCACACCGCGGTCGCGCACCACTGTGATGTCTCTCGCCGCGCTGGCAGATGAAACGGTGACCTGGGTGTCGCATGGGCAGGCTCGGGACATCCTTCCTGTCTTTCCGCATCGAGAACAGAAAAGAATGCGGGGACGGTTGCATCTTTCACGGTAGTGGCCTCCATGGCCGCACCTCCAGCATGCTACACCAGCCCATACGGGGATACGGCGGGTCGGTAGATGATAGCGACCCAATATTAATGTATCCAAAAGGGACGGCCTTTCTGGATCTTGAGGTTGGACCACCTCACACGGGACCTCGGCGGCTAATCGTTCCACCTCGGCTAGGAACTCCTGGTCATGGAAACCCTCTGTTTCGGTACTAGAGATTTCCATCGGCGTCGCCTCTGGTTGCTCGGTCGCTTCTGGAACCGGGCTACGGTTTTGGACAGCCGGAGAAACTTCGGCGGAATCGTTCTCGTTAATGGCGTCGTCCAACTCACGGATCAAATCGCAATCTTTCATTAAACTAGATTCCATTGTCTATAATGAAATAAACGGGAATAAAACAAAATAAAACGGAACGGTACGGAACGAAAAGAAACAAAAAATTACATCGGTACTTGGAAAAGGGTAAACAACGGAATTCTGAAAATAAATTAATCTATGGTTATTATGCAACAAAAAAAATCATCACAACATTCTTAAATAAAACAAAGACGGTATTCTAAAAAAAATAAATAAAAATTATTACGGTTTTAACGATAATGAAAACAAAAAAAATCCTAGAAAATAAAAAAGGGAAACGAACAAAACGGAAAATTCTCTCTTAAGCGACGGAGGAACGGTTAGGGATTGGAGGAAGCGTGATCCACTTAGGCTTCGCGGATTTGTTAACGATGATGTTCATCCGGTACCGGTGGGTTTTCGGCATTCCGGCGGGACGCAGATCCTGTAACTCTTGCTGCAGCGCCGGCGGCCAGGTAGAGAAATTTCCGGCTTGCCTCTCCGCCCAAGCCAAAGTCCGCAGGCGACGGTTCCCCGGAGTGGGTTCTGGTGACGAGTCCGGAAGATACACCAAGTCGTCTGTTTTTCCTGGTGCGGGCACAGGTGGTTCGGCTGGGGCCGAAAGGATTAATTTCCCGCTGAAGGGAGGACGCGGCCTGGTGGGTTTACGAACCGTGGGTTCGTCGTAGTCGGATTGTGGTTTCGCCGGAACCGGTTCACGCCTCACTAGCCCGGAGAAACGTTGTTGCAGGGCCTTCGCTGCCCTTTTAACCTGCAACATTTTCAATGTGGCCTTCTTGGTCTGGATCTCCCCAGAGACTTGGAAGGATGGAGGATGCATGATCTTTACTCGCTTCATTTCAACCTGAAACACAAGTCATAGACGGTCGGAAAACCTGCTAAAATATACAAAGGAACGGGTTTGAGGTCTTTTATATGAAATCGCGGAATCCGCTTGCCTGCCGTATCTTTTAACTGATAGACCACCTGAGAAAAGATTTTAGTAACGCTATAAGGACCAGAGTACTTGGGTGCTAATTTGGCTGCGAAGCCCTGTGCGGCGGAGGATAGATGGTGTTCTTTCTTCATTACTCGGTCACCTATGTGGCATTTCCAATCTCTTCGGCGAAGATTGTAATGATGCCCCTGGGCGGTGAAAGCTCTTTTATATATTCACACGGACCAGCTCGAATATATCTTTTAACTTTCGGAGGCGTATCTGGTGATTTTCCGGGACGGTGTCGCTTTCAGGGTTGGGGTAATCTTTTGGTCCTTCTAACTCGCGACGGAGGGTATTCGGTAGCTCTAGCTCTCTTCCAAAGTTGAGGAATGCAGGGGTGAAACCGGTGGACTCGTGTTTCGCGGTGTTGATGGCGAACATAAACTTGGGTAGATGCTGATCCCACTTGCGTTGATTATCCTCACAGTATTGGGCAATCATCGTCTTCAGCGTCTTGTTAGTTCGCTCTACCGGATTCGCCTGCGGAGTGTACGGCGGCGTAAATATGTGGTTGATACCGAACTCTTTTAAAAGCTGACAGAAGGTACTGCTGTTGTACTGGGTGCCGTTGTCGGTGATGACGGTTCGAGGCGTTCCAAATCGGGTGAGGATTTCCTCGAATAAAGCTCTGCTAACAGCTTGTGCGGAAGCCTTACGGATGGCTTTGCATTGCACCCACTTAGTGAACCTGTCTTGAAATACCGCCAGGTAACAGTTTCCTTTTGAAGACCTCGGAAGTGGTCCTACCAAGTCGGTGCTGACGGTTTCCCATGGCTGACGATTGGCGGAAGGTTGCATGTGCCCAGGTGTTTGCTGCTGCAAAATTTTATAGCGTTGGCAGGTTAGACACCTCTTCACATACTTTGCTACTTCTCGGAACATCCCTGGCCAGTAGTATTGCTGGGCCACCCGGGCAATGGTTTTTGCGATGCCCATATGTCCGGCGGTTGGGACGTCATGGTTCTCTTGTAGAACCCTCTGGCGAAGTTGGCGAGTTGGTACGCATAATTTCCAAGGATCCGTGAATTCGTCTTCTTTTATGCTATTGTCGTAGAAGTGTCGGTATAGCCTGTCGCCTTGGATGGTGTAATCGGGGAAGTTGTCCGGTCTCTGGGTGACTTCTTCATATTTGCGCTTATATCATGCGCAATCCGGTATGTCAATAGCACATAGTTCGGGATCGGTGACTGTTTCTGGAGTTGACAATGGTTCTCGGGACAAAGCATCAGCAACACGGTTAAGCACTCCTTTCAGATATTTGATCTCAAAGTCGTACTGTTGAAGAAAAATGCTCCAGCGGGCTAGTCTACCGGCGGGACTCTTGATCGAATGTAACCAACGGAGTGACTGGTGGTCGGATATGACGGTGAAACGATAGCCTTCCAGGTACGGGCTCATCTTCTCGATTCCCCAGACGATGGCTAAGCACTCCTTTTCCGTGACGGAGTAGTTCTTCTCGTCCGGAGACAACGTACGACTGGCGTAAGCAATAATCTGATCGCCGCGGGCGGTATTCTGGGTAAGCGCGGCGCCTAGGCCGTGTCCGGAAGCATCGGTTTATAGAACGAACGGTCTGGAAAAATCAGGGCAAGCAAGGACTGGAGCTTCGGTGAGACTGGACTTCAGTTTGTTGAAGGCTTCCTCTTGGACCTCGGTCCAACTCCAACGTTGCTGTTTCCGGAGCAGCTTGGGGAGCGAAGCTACTATTTCTGAAAAAGAAGGCACAAAACGCCGGTACCAGGAAGATATCCCCAAGAAACGCCTCAAACTTTTAACATTCTTGTGAGCGGGTATATTTCGAACAGCCTCCACTTTCTCTGGGTCGGTGTGTATACCTTCTTCGCTGACGATGTGCCCCAGGTACTTCAGTGACTTACGGCAGAACTCGCACTTCTCGGGGTTGAGCTTGAGGTTCGCGGCTCGCAGGCGGTGGAATACCTCTCGCAAGTTGTCTAGGTGTTCCTCAAAACTCTTTCCCAAGACGATTATATCGTCTAAGTAGGCGAAAGCTTTCGGTTCTATCTCAGGTCCGATGATGGTGTCCAATAGACGCTGGAACGTAGATCCCGCTGAGTGTAACCCAAAGGGCATGACGCGGAACTGGAATAAACCCTTACCCCCGACAGTAAATGCAGTTATTGGTTTGCTGTCCTCGGTCAGCGGTATTTGCCAGTAGCCTTGCTTGAGGTCGATGCTTGAAATATAATGGGCTTGCCTTAGTTTGTCCAGGATGGCGTTAATGAACGGCAGTGGGTAAGCGTCTTTCACTGATATCTCATTGATTTTACGGAAGTTGATGCAGAATCTCGGTTTTCCGTCTTTCTTCTGGATCGTGACTATGGGAGAACTCCACGGGCTATTGGACGGTTCGATAATCCCTTCTTCAAGCATTCGGTCGACCTCGGCGTTGATGATCTCCTGCATGCGGGGATTTTGAGGTCGGTATCGCTGCTTAATCGGTGTCTGATGGCTTAAGGTAGGCGCACATTGATCCGCGCCGCACGCGCCGTACGCGCCGCACGAATCGCATAAAAATATACTTTGCATTGGTTTAAATGAAAGTGCGCTCACTGACTAGAGCCGCAACACTCGCACTGCCGTAAATGCGACCAGCATTCTTGAAAAGAATATTTCTTCGGCGCGTGCGATGCGGCTTGATGATTTATACACAATTCCGGTGAGTGAGCGCAGGTAGCCGCATCGTACTACCCGCATATTGTTGCTATCGCTATCGCGATGGATACTGAAATGTTAATTACATTAGTGCAAAATTACGAAGAATTATACAATATTAAAAATTCGCAATATGCCAACCAACAACGAAGGGATAATATATGGGAGGAGATAGGAAACATAATGAAATTTCTTGCATATATTGTGTACCCATACTTTTCGTTTTTTTTTTACATTCTCCTCTTCTGCTAACAAGCAGCTGACAATTATTAATTCTTCTTCACTGTCACTCATTTTGAGCAAAACAACTAAACTGCTCGTGCCGAACGCCCAGATCACACTGATGGTAAAATTCGTGTAGTGCGGCTCGATGGGCGCGGGTCAGTGTGCGCGGATTAGAAAAAAAATGCGATTCGTGCGGCGCGTACGGCGCGTGCGAGGCGGCTCAGTGTGCGCTTACCTTTAAACGGATTTGATGTGCTACCCGCTGCGTAGGACCCTTAATACCTTCGAACAGGGGTAACTCGGTGTCTAGGAACTCGGAGAGCAGTTTTTCTTCTTGGCGGGTGAGGGCGGGCAATGAGGTGGATATTTCCTGAATCACGCCCACTGTTACGGTGCTGTTCCTCTTTACAGACACGATGCGATTTTCCAAGAATAAGTTTCCGGTGGATAAGTTGATGTGAAACTGCATTGATCTTAGAAAGTCCATTCCTAATAGGATGTCGGATACCATACTTGGTATATACTGGAACGGGTGTGTCTTCTTCTGTTGATCGACTTGGAGAGGAATCTCATATGTGCCTTGCACGCGTACGGTTTGGCCGTCTAATACGGTGGCTCTCTGAGTACGGGGCCGCTGTTCGGGTATCCTCAGCTGCTTGCATACGTCCGCTACCTTAGGACCTATATACGATAAGATGGCTCCGGTATCTACAAGGGCTTATTAGCAGCAGGTAATATTAGGGTGCAATAGATAGTATCGTGATAGGAGAAGTGTGTATCTGCTACCCCATGATCACTCACTAAGCTAGAGTTTGAAACCAAAATGACATCTATAAGAGTTTGTGAATTTTCTGTTGTTCGTGTAGGAAAATCGATGACTTGACTTAAATTGACAGAATCTTCCATCAAGTTAAAGTAGGTACTGTCATTTGTATTTTTTAATAAGTTAATATTAATATCACCAGTGCAACATAAAAAGTCATGCGCAATTGAAATCAAGGAGCAAGTCTTGTCAAGTTCGTCACAGAATAATTTATAATCCATTGAAGGTGGTCTATATACCACTCCAATTGCAATTGATATTTTATTAATCTTAAAAGTCAACCATATTTGCTCTATGTTATTATGCGTATCTATTATGGTAAATTTATAAGTATTTTTCATATATAACGCCACACCACCACCAACTCGTCCTTGCCTATCATATCTTACCATAGAAAAACCTTGTAGCTTGAGTGCCTCATACGCAATATTATTATTTAACCAAGTTTCAGTAACCGCAATACAATCAACATTTGATTCATTAACAAAATCTCTAACTGATTCTATTTTTGGCAATAATGATCTTACATTGAAAGACGCTAACTTAAATAATTTTTGAGTCATGATAAACAATACAGATTTTCAAAATAAACAACACATATAATTGAAAAAACTTAGCCGAACTGAACTAATCTTCTAATACAAAACATTGAAAACAGCTATTCCCAACATACAATGAAACTAAAACATGCACAATTGTGTGTTTACGATAAGATAACTAAAAACTGTAAATTTATGCTAACAATAAAACCAAGTGAAATGCTAAGAGGTAGGCTCTTTCCACTAAAAAGGAAATGCGTGGCATCCTTTACAAAAACTTATTGAAAAAAAACTAGGAATCAAGCAAATCATTAATCTCAGGATAGCAATACCTGACTTTTACGCGGAGGTGTGGACACTAATTATACTCTCCCCTTCGCATGTGGAGCTGAGCCCCTCCCCCAGCGACTCCTGTGAATAACAGAGAGACTGGCTGGACTGCGGTGAGTACAGCTGCCCAATATTTATTGACAGATCAGTAAGTCTGTGTTTTATTATCTGTTGTATGTCACCTGTCTGTCGCCGCCAGTGAGTTCTGATCGCATCTGCTGTTTGTTTACCCAGGAACTGTGTAAATGAAATGCAGAAGCTCTGCAACCGTATTTAAATTAAAAATTCAGTATTTTTATTCGCCCTATATTTGGTAGAAAGATAAAGAATCCGTTCCAAACGAAATTTTCCAACCTGAAACGAGATGATAAACAAATCGAATCCGACTGAAAATTTTACTTCTTTCGCCAACCAACAAGATGTTTTTGAAAAAACTTTCCAGCTATTCGAAACGCGTATAAAAATTTATAAGTCTAGAGCGATAGCACCTCTTGCGTGCGGTCTACAGATAAATTAAGATTTTGAAATTAAAGCGAGCTAGCAACATTTTACAGCCCAACCTACATAAGTCTAATTAGATTAAATTTAATTTAAACGCTAGGGTATATTATGATGTTTATTTTTAACGTTAGCGTTAGCGAGTCGCAAATAAAATTTAGATATTTGCGCTAGTACGGGATGTGTCAACACGTGCAGCTTACAAGCAATGATTAACAGTCGCACTTAGACTTAAACCTGTCGCGCACGGGCAACTGTTGTGGTGCGCGATAAAATAGTTCGATCACTTAAAAATTGTTCTTTACTTCTGTTCTGCTCTAATAGGAATTGGGTTTCATATAAGTTGGGTGTATTTGTGCTTTCATTTTAAGAAAGCAAAGGAAACGATTTTCTGGGTCATCTAATAGTATTGAATAGCGTCGCGGTCATATCCGTAGTTTCGTAAATATGTAGGAGATAGATTGAGTCAACTCAAAACAAAATGATCAATATTCAACAATTAAAATTGGAATAGTAAAGGAAAATTTCAAGAAGGCTTTCAATACTCAATTGTGGTCATATGGAACACGTGTGCAATGTATTTAATGCTGCATAGGAATGGCAGGAAGGTGTAGTTTGCGACCTTAGCAATTGTTTATGAAACATAGATGCACTGAAGTTTAAAAAAATCTGCAATGTATGTTAAAAGCCACCCAAATTTTAACTTTGAATTAATAGTTCTGTCAACAACCCTATATTTTTCAGGTTAGATTCTCGATTCTGAAAGTGGTCGAATCCAAAAAAAACGTCTTACAGCTTTACGGAGTTTTAAAAAATGATGAACTAACTCCCTTCTACTATATGTTTGCTTGGACATCCATAAGGAAAAACTAATACTCAAATATTCGCAGTTAATGTTCCAAGACATTGCCATTTGTAATAATACAACTGGCAACATCGTTGCTTATAAATGAATTGGACTTTGAGTGTCAGTAACAGAAAAACTATCAACATAAAACAATTATTACAAGCACTATTTAGATTTATAACTAATTGAAGTTAAGCGAATAGAATAAGCAGTAATCGAAAACCAAAGTATTCGATATTCTGAATGAACTAATAGTTACAATTAAACACATTAACACATTAAATGCTGGATTATTATACTCGTATTATTACCTAATTGGCATTACAGTTAGTTGGCCAGAATACACATTATTGCAAAAATATAATTGACAAATACTACATCAGTTCATCAAACAAGTACATACAATTGGAAGGCTGTAGGAGTAACTATTATACATCTCTTGTTAAATAAATTTTAGAGAAGTTCACGTGGTAAACATGTCCCTTTAGTTCTTTAGAAGCAATAGGCAGAAGATTTCGTTCGTCGTTTTTGTATCTATATTCGCTTACCATTTATTATTTATATTTGTCATTATTAGAGAATGGAATATATGCAGTCGATTATTGCGGAAATATGCGCATATATATGCACACAATTTTTTAAATATATATGCAGTAAATTCTTAAAATATGCACTTGCATATGCAATAGCATATGTTCAACAATCGACTTTAAAAATGATTTATGATAAATTGATAAATGGTAAAAAAATTAAAAACAAATATACGCATTAAAATTCACAAATAACAAAACATTTTTAATACATTTTATTCTATTAACAAAATTACAGCAATACGGAAAAATTAATTATACTTATAGTTATCACTACAAATCAGCTTATGCTAAATTTTAAACTATGATTCATTATTATGAAAACAACTTACAACTAAATGTTTTTCAAAATTTTCAAAAAGAAATTTATGTCGTCTATCGGTAAACATATATGTATTTGTAAATAGAAAACGATCATTCAACATCCACCGATGTGCATGGGGCATTTGCAAATTTTGAAATTGTATTAGGATCTAAATTTAATTCTCCAACAAATTCGCCATTGAGAACTCTATTTATGTCTTCTAAAACAGCATAACCAGGATTCTTTTTCATTACCGAATTAAATTTTTCCAAAATAATTGCCCCAATTTTACCTCTTACATTTTTACACGAATTTTCAAACCGGGTTACCAGCTCAAGTTTCCCTCGGCTTTTACCATATAAGGGCAGCATCCGTAATCATCAGGAAAATGTTATGCACAGGGGTTACTTCCGGTAGAAAACAATTGGAAAGCCCTTCTTGAATAAAACGCGTTATTGTTAAATTGTTGGTTTTTTCAAGCTGTCTCGAGTAAATTAAATATGAAATTCCTTTTTCTATTTCGTGAAGAATTCCAATTAGCAAATGAGCAACGTAGCGACCACAACTATCAGTAGTTTCGTCGACTATAAGGTAAATATAATTACCACCAATAATTTGCCTAACTGGTGACAATGTTTCAATATAACAAAAATCTACATACTTTTTTCTAAGTGCGCTTTCATCTACAATGTTGTATTTACAATATTTTTGTAAAAATATTTTAAATTGCTGTTTTAACTTATATAATGGGATGTTTAAAGAAATTAATGCCCTACATAGATCTTGATTGAATTCGTCTTGTTGTGTTCGTGTAGAACTACTCGCAACCCTCTGTCTTAGGGATACCTGTGAATTTTTGGATTTTTTCATCTTTTGGCATTTCCCAATATGCCCAGGTGTTTTAGCGTGTTGATCAACTAGAAACTTTTTTTCACACGATATCTGTATAAATAATAATCATCATTTAATAATAAATAATAAGATAATACGAGTAGTTAAACAAAATAACTTCCACTAATAAGGATAAATATCAAATTTAGTTATTCTGGAGTAGTTATATAAAAACATTAAGAATGCAATTTAGAAATAAAGTTATATATAAACAAAACTTACTGTTTTAATGCAGGCCCGGCAAAAGATTTTATCCCCATCTATTATTAGTTCAGGATAAGGTTTAATCCATGATGCAATTTTTCCATGCAACATTGTTGTGATCACATCAGTAAAATGTAACACGCGTTTTGAAAACTACACTGTTAGAGCACTAGTATATTTCTGACTAAATTAAGAAATTCGTCTAATAGGCAAGGTAAGATTCAAATTCAACCCAGGAGGGAGTAGGGATTCGCTACTTTAAAGAGACTAAAGATTGTAAATAATTTGGAATTTCCCGTAATCCCGTATTGATAGAGTAAAGCATGTAATCTAAAATAGCTATTCATAACAAGGGCTTACATGTGGTACGGTATTTTGAATGACATGTCTTAAAAGTACGAATATCTCAAGCTACTCTTAGAACTACATTTCAAAGATTAAAGATAAAGATTTATACAAATACAATGAACTTCACCAGAAATGCATCATAAAATAGTTGAAACATTCTAGCCAAGGTCTTAAACTACAATAGCAGCAAATTACTAATAGCAAACACAAGTACTTTAGAAAGAATGAAGTGTTAAAAGGGATTTAAACGTTCAAAGAATAATATTACAATATACAAGATCTATCTACAATAAACAAGGGCTTACTGCAGAACCTAGTGTTTACCCAACTTCTGAGAAAATTAATTACGTTTAGAATAAACTATCTGCAACCTTACTCATACAAAATGCAAAACAAGCTATGATGTTATGAAAAACCACTGTTACATAAAATTGGAAACCAATCGGAAAAAAATAGAAATATAAAATTTATGTAAAAATATAAAACTTATGCATAAATATGCATAAAACGTCTAAATATGCAAACTTTGTCTAAATATGCAAAATATGCATTAATTAATTAGTGTTAATTGACTCTAAACACCGTGATTCGTCCACATTATCGATTGTTTCGCATGATGTGCAAAAATTACATTATATGCAGTTTGCATAAAATCCGTTTTCTAGTCATTATTATTTGGGTAATCACGATCTACTAAACGCGGTTGTAATTGGAAATACCCACTGCTGGAAGTGATGAAGTAAAGAAGTAAAAATGTCGAATTTTATTTTCAAAAATCGTTAACCCGATCTTTAAGTAGTTAGGAAGAAAAAATGTAATTAATTCTAATATGTTGGATGCTGTCACCCATGTTGAAGTTTATGTGTGTTCAAACAGATATTTAGAAATAGTGGTATGACATAATGTCATACAGATGAAGAGATTGTATAAGTTTGTTGAAGACGAATATTATTGCATGTGAAACCGATATGACTGTTTTCCCCACAAAGTAGATGTGATTAGACTGTGTAAAAGAAAATATATAAACTATAAAATATTAGGTGGAAAATTGGGCATATTATGTTGTGTGAACTATGAATTATTATTCCTTGTGAACTGGTCTTCCGGGATTAATTGAGAATACATAAAAATTCTATTATGGGTCTTCAAAAAATAAAACTATTTGCATTGGAGAATTATGAACTCGTAACTATGTGTATCAGGTTCTCCAAAATACTAGATTATTGTTTTATGGACAGACTTTCGTTGTCTTTAAGTAAATACGATATGCTTTGCGATAAGCACCCGTTTGCGTGTGAGCAGTCGATGTCTAAATTTCCCGTCTCGCGTTTTCGAGATGAGACGAGAAATAATATTAGGAGAAACGAGAAGAGAATTTCTCGACGTGACTTTCGCTGTCTGGAGACTATTTACTGCAGTTCTTAGATGTTAAAAATCGAAGGTAAAAAAGCATTTTTATGTCGTATAATCATTTAATTTCATGGACGTTTCTTTTTAATAGCTACTTACCAGTTACCAGTTCTATTAAAAGCAGCTTAGATTTTCCAAAGCACCTCAATGGTACAAACAAATTGACTTGCTGTTATTCTTAGTATTTAAATAACTGGTTTAGAGCAGGGTTTCTCAAACTTCTTTCCTTTGCGATCCCTTTGGTACAGATAAATTTTTAAGCAACCCTTTACTTAATGTCATACTCTAAAAAAAGATCCTAACTAATCTTCCAGTCAAAAAGAAATGTAACTTTTACAACTACAAACCATTATATTCGTTTTTGTCCCTCCTGAGTCCTAAGGGCGACTACTTGAATTCTGGAACTGCAGGCAATATAAAAAACAATACATATAGCATACGAGAAAATAAATTAGTAACAGAGTCTTGGCATTGATCTGATTGTAAGAAAATTAGTTCAAACAACAAGGTTGCATGCATTATGTTCTTAACGAGCACAAATTTGTGTTGGCTTTTCAGTATTTTTGTACTAGTTTGGGCAATTTTTTGTAGTCAGTATTTATGCTTTTTACAATACTTTTTTTCGTCAATCTTGAATATGTTGTCTACTAGTTAAATAAAAGCGCATTTTGAAAGGTACGTCTATGGCAGTAGAAAACGCAATTTCAGCTTATTTTAAATCACTTTAGTAGAAGCCCATTAATGACATGGATGTGTCACTGCTTGTCTCACAGAAATTTGCATGTTCTTAAGTCTTGAGCCATATTTCGCTTAAATTGCGGTAATATTGAAAACGCCGATTCGAATAAATAGGTGCTAACAGATGATAGAAGAGCTGCCATCGTTAATTTAAAAATAATAACTTTAACACCCAACCGAAAAATGTCATGTTTTTCCCTAATAATTCAAGTTTGTGATTTGAATCACACAAGTTCTGCGAATCCTTCTAGAACTTCCAGTGAGACATGTTTCATTTTTTCTATTTCCACGACAAATGGTTTTTGGTTCAGCATAATTGCTTATTGTCCAATTGCAGTAGGAATTATATCTGGAAATTATTTTTCACTTTATGTTTCCATATGTTTAATTGTTTCATGGACGCTATATTTTAGATTTCAGTGTAACGATATGTGTGTTCTCTCCGTGGAGAGACATATTATGTTTGCTGAATTTCTCAAACAAATCTAGCAAATATTTGCACAGCTAAGTTTTATTCTGAAAAATATTGACTAAATATGAGTTACTTCCGGTCAGGAAGTACTTCATTTTATTGACACCAATATCTGTTTTAAAGCCCGCCCTGTTGACAGGCATCACACTTGTGTACGCAGTAAAAGTGTTGGCAACTTTAACCGCATCTGTAGTACCGCATTCAAATCTGCAGATAATTTCTTAACCACCAATTCCTTTCGATGAATCATGCAATGATTGAAGGTAATAAGTCCGGTGCATTGCCAGTACATAGTCCGACGCAGATATTCCATTTTCAACAAATAAATTCAAATGTTTTTACGACCCCCGGAGGTGTCGCGACCCATAGTTTAGATGCCCTGGTTTAGAGTATGTAAGTAAGACTGGCTATCTAAAGAGTATGGAGCAAAGGATATTTTACTCATTGTCTGCATGCTGTCGTACCTTGAAATGTCTTATCCTCTTAACGTTCTGAGTTTATTTATAAGTGATACAATATAATTATTTCTGCAAAAAGGAAAAACACACGATACATGGTGTATCAGAAATAGGTACAAATATTTAAACCAGTAATAGATTGGCTCAAGTAGAATTCAATGGTACTATTCATTTTTCAAAAATCATTAAGTTTATTTTTTTGAATTAAAAAATAAAATAAAATGTTGATTTTAAAATAAAGTGTTAGTTTGTTTGGCTGGTGTTAATTATTTCATTATTATCGAATTTAATGAAGTTGTCATAAATTGCTATATCCATTATTCACAGCCATCTCAAAAGAATCGGGGAAAATTTCAAACACGTGAGCTTGTTAAAATAATTCTCAAAATATAGCATTTCTTTTCTTTGGGAGAATCTCAAACGATCCCTAGGGCAGTAAAATTAGCGGTTGAAACTTTAGTTAATTCAGTTACGCATTAGTTGAGTCATCTACTTAATTTAGCTGACTAGTTCACTTTTGCAAAATTTAGTTTATTTAGTTTTGCTTACACAATAACAGGTCAGCTAGTGTAGCGGTTTACGCTAACAGCTGGACCTTCACGCTAGGGTTGGCGTTGAGCTCGGTAACGGCAGTTCTTGAATAACGTTTCGGGAAACACTGCTCAGCGAGGAAAATCTGGGGGCAAAAAGTTAAATGCAAGTGCGAGGGGGTACGACCCGGGGGGAGGAAGGACGGAGGAAAATCACCGCCTCTACCAAGCGCTCTATCCAAGGGACCGAACAGCGATCAACACAGACAACAACAAAACTGTGGGGGAGATGCAGTCAAAGATAAGTGGTGAGGGCCTAAGTGGCCTTTGGTAGTCTTTTGTAGTCTTTTGTAGCCGGTGGTAGCATTGGTAGCCTCTTTATTCCACTTACTACCGCTTAACTTAATTTAAATTAATCTCCTTTAATTAACTAATAAATTAGTATTATTTTGATTAGCAAAAAAGAAAAGAAAAGAAAACGAAGAAAACTTCAATCTCATGTAATTTCAATTAACTTGAAATCCTGTAATTTAATTTAATCTACTCTCAATAACTTTAAACTTTAAAGTTAAAGTTAAAGGGACAATTAAGGTCTAGACAATGGCAACATCTACAGGTAACAAACGATTTGTACACTTTAACATCATGTACCTTTACTTACCTTAATTACTTTAAATTATCTTACTCTCAGTCAATTTAATTTAATGTAATTTAGAGCGCAGATCCGTATACTGTTGCTAGGATCTGTATTAGATTGTTTAGGGGATGGGGGTTGGATATGTATTTAACGTATCAGGCGGCTCACGGCATCAAGAGGTCAACGCTGGGCACACATTCTAAGCGGACCGGCTGGCCACCCTCTACAGCAGGACTATGCCACGCAGGCGGAGGAAACGAAGATCGGAAGACCGTGCTACGCGAAGAGTACATCATTGGGGGGAAGGGGGATATGCACAGAGCCGGCATGCCTGAGGAGACATAGGAGGACTGGGCACGGAGAAGGGAGGATATCCGAAGGGAGGATATCCGAAGAGAGGTAGGAGCAGCGTGCGCACTGGCGGAAGAGTCCGATTAAGAGTCGACTGAGGAGGAACAGGATGGCGAGGAGTAGGAGGCAGTAAGAGGGAGAGGAGGGGGAGGGCAGAGGGGAGGGACCCAAGCAAGTACCAGTGGGAGAGAAAACGATGGATATCTCTCTGTCAGCGGCAGAGGGGAAGGTTAGGGATAAAAAGGAAGTGCAATGCAGAATCGAGCTTCCAACTAAGTGGTAAAACAGTGGTACTCAGTGCGGTAAATATTAAGTAGTTAATTAGTCATTAGGATACTAAGATAGGAGCACTCTGTTACCTTAAAACAATGGACAGATGGGAGATATGATCACTGTGAAACTTTGATACCAGGGTTTATTGGGGTCACATGCCTAATCGCATAACGGACAGTGTGAATAAGTTTTGAAGTAAATATTCAGTAGGTTAGTACATTAGCTATTAGGAAACTCAGAGATGTGCAATAAGTAATCTTAAAACAATACATAGAGGTGAAATACGAACACTGTGAGCCTTTGATAGCACAGTTTATTAGGGCCAAACGCATAATCGCATAACGGGCAGTTTAAATAATTTTGGGAGGAAATATTAAGTAGGTTATTAGTCATTAGGAACCTAAGAGATGTGCAATCAGTAACCTTAGAACACTAGATAGAAATGAAATAAGAACAATGTGAAACCTTGATACCAAGGTTTATTAGGGTCAAATGCCTAATCGCATAACGGATAGTTAAACTAAGTTTGGGAGTAACTATTAAGTAGGATATTTGCTATTAGAAAACTAAGAGATGTGCAATCAGTAACCTTAGAACAATAGATAGATGTGAAATAAGAACACTGTGAAACTTTGATACCAAAATTTATTAGGGTCAAATGCATAATCGCATAACGGTCTCGGCTACGTATTCAACAACCCCATTGATGCGTAGTTTACTAACTACCTGTGTTGCAGCAGCGGTGTCTTGCGGTATGCATTGCAGACATGCTAACGTTGTGCAATACCCCACCAGATCCCACCCTATCCATTAAATCCCTCCCCACTTACTGGTATGGGGTGGGCCTGGCGTAATCCAGGATTGACCCTTGAGTCGGCTCTATGTCAGATGATGATGATAACAACAGAATAAATAGTATTTTTTTTACAATTACTTATAGTATGTACTCACGATTTTTATTCAAAAAAAGTAAAGTTATTTTTAGAAATGTAAATGGTATTCCATAATACCCTCCTCTCCTCCACCATTAACAGGATTTTAACATCAAATTGAAACTTAGATTCAAAAGACGAATTTAACAGTGAAAAATGATACACTAAAATTTCAATTTTGATATTAATTTATTCAATGTTACTCAGCTGTTTAGTTGGAAGTTCCTCTTATAAATTATCTATATCTATATTAATATATATTTTTCTAGTTTTTAGTTATTTAAATAAAATTACTTCTTTGTTTTTCTTTATTTTGGCAACTTTAACAGTTAATACTGCTTCAAAGTATTTTTTCTCATTAAGATATTTCTAAAATGTATCCTCATTTTACTTGAATATGTTTCGACAAAATGCAATCAGGCATTCATAATCTTTAATCAGATCCCAAGTATAAATTTTCCACTACGATATCCCTACACTATATTACATCCCTAGGGGAATTCCTGGCAAAGGGTGGAACTTCCGCTAATTACGTTCACCTTCCGACCCTCAGTACCTTTGCCCTGAACCACAAAGTCCATGTAAGATAAAAACGGAAAAATTATAATAGAGTGGTCGGCTGATCAGGCAAGGTCTGGAAGGGATGACGTGTGAAAAAGCGAATAAGAGAACGCATGGAAGAGTAAACGTGTGAAGTTGGATAAATAAAGGCTCAAAAGGGTTGATGTGTTAAAAGTTGAATCGGTCAAGGAAGGCCTGCAGACGTTGCTGTGTAATGTCGCTAATTAATAAACAATAGGAAAAGTTCTAGAAACTGTAGAATGACACGAATCCGAAATAAACGATGATGTAAAATATAACGTACAGTAAAATACACAGCCCTCAAATCATTGAGTGGTACCAAGTATAACTTCCAGTGCAACAAACACAATATTTACAATTCCACAGTAAGAAAGAAATCCACAACATATCTTCAACACAATCTAAAAACTATATTCGTAGTCTTTAAATCAATTTCGGTCGTTAAAATAGGGTCGTAATTTGGTCCCAACAGAAGTTTATTTTAAACACCGATCCCGGGACGTGCAGTTCAGCGGCAGAATCTACTGCAAACTTAATTTAAGTGCTAAAGAGCAGAAGAAACCGCGGGTCGATGAAAAACAAAGAGGGCCCTGCTGGCGAGACCGACGTCTGGAGTGGAATAAGTGCTCTCGCATCATGTTACGATGGATAATTAGATTGGGCGAATCGTAAGGGCCGTGTGGTGACGAATTTATTTAATATCCGCCGTTTGACGATATCATAGCTCTAACTCTATTAAGGGCAATTCCGCAGCGGCAGAAACGTAACTGAAACAAAAGCGATAGCATCGATAATGATATTCGGATCTTCCTCATTCCGTTTCGCAAAGCTTCTTATACGGTTGGGTTGGTATGTCAAATTATTAATGAAAACAGGAGGAAGGGAAACTTCCAGAATTGGGAAAATATATACGAGATCGCCAGAAAATGGCCGTAAACAGCAAAATAGCTAGCGGACATGCAGGCTTCAATCCTTAATCCAACCGACCCTTGTACAGTACAGGCTATGAGTTAGAAGTCTAGTTTCAAACTTCAGACCTTAATACTTAAAATACTTAAGAAAACACTACTACGAGAGCATATACTTATATTAACATGAAAAAAGCGTTTCTTCCTTTTTTTACCAACATTTGATTCGTGAAATTTTAATCACATTACAATTTGTTGACTTCGTAAGAGTATCTATCCCTAGAGATGCTTCTATGTGGTACATAACACGTTTAAATTTTTGACCTAAGTCGATAGGAACGTCAAGAGCGAACGTTTCTTAAGTGTTTCACAATTTGAAATAGCAGTCCTACAAAATAGATAAACAGGTTTAGAACGATCGGAAGCTCCGTACTTGAATATTAAATATCCAAATTCGACATAACAGAGGCTATAACCTTTAGTTTAAACCAAAATCATTTCACTTCGTAACGTTAATACATATACATTTCGAATGAGAAGTCGCAGCAACTGGATAACCAAATACGTACTCAATAAATACCTACTATGCAATAAAACAATAAAATATTAAGCATGTCATGTACAATATTATAAGTTATAATATATTATATAATACAAAATAACCTAGTAAGAATAAACAACAATTTTGATGTCATATGGTAAAATATAATATATAAATATATATATATATATATACAGAGTGTCTCAAAATTAACGCCCGTGCTTTTTGGATTTGAATCAAGGGGTAAAACAAATCAAAATTAGAAGTGGAAATTAATCCGGTTGCCCATCATTATTGAATTATTGATAAAAAAAGTAAATAATAAGTTGTATCAAACGGTCGCTCCAACTAATGATGTGATATAATTCAATTAGGTGGCTATGGCGAAGTTAAAAATTTATGAATTATTCTGTCATATTGACAAGTATCATTATTTTCATTTCCTTCTGTTTTTTGTCTTTAAAATGGAACGATACTATTGTAATCAAAATTCCGTGGGTATGTTGAAAATATTGGGTGTGTGTAATGACAAATGCCACTGGTGCTGCTAGGGCATATGCGGAAAGGATTCCAAATAGTCGGCACCTGATGCAAAAACTATAGGACATGTAGAACAAAGATTACTTTTTTCAAACATTGTGGAGTTGCCAAAGCAACCCCATGATTCCCGTCCCGGCCCGTTTACCTCGGATCAGCGCACGTAGCTATGCACGAGTATACCACGCACCACCCTGTATAACCCCTCTCAAATATGCTACCGAGTCACCCCCGTTGATTCCGAATTAATTAAAATTCTGGACACAACGGGAGTCGAACTCGAGCCGACCGGTTGCGAAGTGGATTCTCCATCCACTGTGCCACGCAGTCGCCAAAAAGATTACTGAAAACTGGTAATTTAAATTATCGAAAAAATCAACGTGCACTACGCATCGATCTAGAAAAGCAAGTTCTTGAATTTTTTTGAGGCGTTACCAAGTACAAGCCTTCGACATATACGAGGTCGGACTAATATGAAACGGGATTGGCACTATTGCGGACGCTATAAGAAACTGTTTCCAAATCATATCCAAATTGTAGCTGGAGCTTTCGTCTACACATAGCTAAAACGGCATCCTGTCAGAACTTGCGTGGTAGGTTGTGCATGCGAATGAACAAGTTAGTGCGGCTGTCACATGTGACACAAGTTAAACATGGAGCAGAGAACGAACATTAAGTTTTGTTTCAAATTGAGAAAACGGCCACGGAGACATTCGAGATGTTGATAACTGTGTACGGCGATGAGGCCATGTCCCGTACTCGCGTTTTCGAGTGGTTTGCCAGATTTCGTGAAGGTCGGCAGGAACGATCGAAAAAGTCCGACAACTTGTGGCGGCTGATAGACGAGTGACGCTGAGAATGATGGACCAGGAGCTGAGTATTAGCCGTGAAACCATTAGAATCATTTTGGAGAAGATTTGAAGAAAAGGAAGGTCTGTGCCAAATTGGTCCCGCACAATTTGACCGCTGTGCAAAAAGCGCATCGAGTGGACACCTCCCGTGACTTCATTGCAACAGCCAACAGTGACCCAAATTTTCTGGATTCAATTGTTACTGGTGACGAGTCGTGGTGCTTCCAATACGATCCAGAAAGCAAGAGACAAAGCATGAAAAGGCGATCGAAGACGTCTCCCAGGCCTAATAAATTTCGTCTCCAAAAATCGAAAGTGAAGACCATGCTGATCACTTTCTTCGACAGTCAAGGCATCATTCACAAAGAATTTGCGCCACCGGGTGTCCCCGTCACTAGCCTGTACTACAAGGGTGTCCTGACGCGTTTACTAAAACGCATTCGACGTGTGCGACCGCATTTGGCAGCCTCCGGCAAGTGGCACCTTTTACGCGACAATGCCCCTGTGCATTCTGTCTTGATTGTGAAGACGTTTTTGGCGACAAGAAATGTCCCAGTCTTAGAACAGCCTCCCTATTCGCCGGATCTGTCGCCAGCGGACTTCATGCTGTTTTCTCGGCTGGAATTGACCCTCAAGGGAAGGCGGTTTGACGACGTGGAAGACATTCAACGGAATGTTACCGCCGAACTAAACGCACTTCCTCGCGACAAGTTTAAGCAGGCTTTCCGCGACTTGCATCGTCGATGTCACCGGTGCGTAGAAGTCGAGGGAGATTATTTTGACGGACGTTAGAAGTATTTTCACCTATGGCTACCTCACATGCTTTGTATTTGATCAATCCCGTTCTATATTTGTCCGACCTCGTACAGTCGTAAACGCATTTCTAAAAAGATACTATTCGCAGATTATCAACCATCCATTTAGACCTCAAAAAGTTTTGCATGACGGAGATAGGGAGCTTCAATTCCGTTTTTGGAGATGGTTGTTGCACAGCGGAAACAAGGATCCAAACTTCATTCAAAAGATTTTGTGGAGATCATGAATCTACATTTGCTGAGGCGGGTATCATAAATACTCACAGCCTCAATCAATAAGTAAAGGATCTTATCAAAGACTACGATCAATATACCTTCGGGATAGATTATTCAATAATAATGTAATTGGTCTACATATTCTACCTAACCGATTTAATTTAGCCTTGTATCTTCAATTTTTAAATGAATATTTATTACTGCTATTACTCAATGCAGTTCCATTAGCACTTAGATTAAATTATTGTTTCCAACATGATGTTGCACCGTCACATTAAGGAATGCAAGTGAGAAATTTCCTGCATAAAAATTTCCCCGCGTGAATTGAAAGAGGTGTGCCCATACCATGGTCTGCTAAATCGCCCGATCTGATTCCGCTGGATTCTTTTTCCGGGGGCATTTAAAAGAAAACATTTACCGCGAACATGTTGTGAATCCTGAAGATGTCGTAGATCACATCCACGCTACTGTGGCGTCAATTAACAAAAATATGCTACAGAGAGTACGTACTTTCCTGATAAATCGTGAAACCTTCGCCTTAAACCAGGAACCAACATATTTATACACAATAACAAACAACAAAGGCTTAATAATAATTAAAAAATTTTGTTTTTTATCGATAACTGGATAACGAAGATAAGAAAAATGTTCATTCTTATTAAACCTGAGAGTACAATTTTTGCTAAGTGCAATTAATTGTTTATTATTTACATATTTATAAGAGTAAAAAAGAAACAAAACAATTACCAGCTTGATATAATATGCAAGCACTATTATATATCTGAGAAAATAAATTAGATAAAATTATGAAGATTTTGTGAAATATACGACATGTTTTATAGTTAATTATCATTGTCGCTAAAAATATTTAGATCACTATCACTATCACCAGCGTTGATATTGATAATTATGGGCTCTATTTCGTCCATTATGTTGTCAACTTCCCATAGTGACTTTTCTATTTTCTCCACATGGCCTACGTAGTTGCTCCAATTTTCTGGTGTCACTTGAGAATATGCTTCCTTGATTAAATTTTCAACGTCGTTTGCCTTCAAAGTAGTATTTTTCGCACCTATATACCTTTTTCACATTAGTTTACAAAGAGAAATTCCTCATTGTATATAACAAAACAAATTAAGAACTTAACATTATTATCTTGGTTGGTTAATATTATTTTTATTTGAGAACTTCTGAACACCTACCTCATTTCAACAATTTAAACTCGACGTGCTACTGTTAAGAGATTACGAATACTGGCAACAATGTCATTTTTTGTCCCTTAAGAAAACCATTGCCCTATCTTTTCCATGATGAAACGCACTATAGGGGCCCCGCAGTCGCACTCGGGAGAGTCTATCATATTCTACTTAAAGATCAGATCATAAGGTCACATATAAATCGATTATCTGAACAATAATAATAATTAATGCTTATTGGCAGATCAGTGTGGTGGTAGCTTAGTTGGTAGAGCGCTCGCTTTCTGAGTAAAACGGTCATTATGGCTTGGGTTCGAACCTAAGCATTACTGTGCAGATTTATAAAAATCTTGTCTGCAACCCACTACACACAATTTCCCAATCCGGCTTGCAACCGTAGGATCTTAATTCTAAAAACCTTCTCTGGAATTTTTGTCGTTCATATTCGACTTTAAACTGTAGGTCCCTCGTGTTTCTTCCTGAGCGCTGAGGAGAAATACGTGGCAGAGAAGAAGCCGATGCTCAGTATTGGGACAAAAAGGCTGTCTTAGATGATTGGCAGATCCAGATCAGTTGATAAGACGTAAGACAAGTATAGGGTAGGTTAGCCATGTCTTCCTGAATTGGCAGTTCCTTCTGGTTATCCCATTCTCATTTAAATGATGTTAGTCTGATGGGGTTTGCGGGTATAGAAAACCGGCTAAATCTCACCGTCCGGAGACAATTCTCAAAGTGCCTTTCTAGTGTATGTCCAGTAGGAGTGCGCTTTGACTACGGTACAAAACTAGTAATATGTTGCTGATGATACCAGGCGCATAGAGGCAGAGTGTAGAGTTTCGGCATCTATACCCTATGAAATTCTGACTAATTCGCGAATAAAAATATATCTTGTTTATATTTTCTGTACTTTTTGGTTAGATGTTTAAAATAGGTCAAAGATTTGTCCAAACTAACTCCCAGATAAGTTGGGCTGGATTGTGTCTTATTTATTCTTGGTCGAATGTCACCTTTAGTTCTACGTTTGCTATTTTGTTGTTCATATGGAATGCAAATACCGCAAATTTGGTACAAGTTGGTTGCAGTCGCCATTTCTTATAATACATCGATCATGCAAGCTTGTAAGGGCAGAAGTTAAAATGTCACTGCTTCTTTATCTTTATGCGATGTACTAAGGATTAGGTCGTAAACTTGCGAAAACGAGTTTGCGGAATATCATTGGTGTAAACATTAACGGAAACTGAATGAGGTACTGCCAGGCTTTCTGGATTTTTAGAATGCCTTCTGAAAGGAATCTGGTATTTCGTCACAATCGACATTTGTGGTATAGAAGTCTGCTAACCTTCACCCAATTGTTTCAGAAATTCACGTAATACATTGTCTCATTCTGGAGCTTTACGTAGCCTCATTCTACTCAAGGCAATTTCTAAGTCTCGTAGGTACCGTAGAAGGATGCATCCAATCAGTCCTTAGGAACGGTTCGGGGTTGCTTTTTAAATTGTCGTTTTTTTATATGTCGCTCGACGTTTTTAATCAGAGGTACATTGTTGGAAATAGCACAGGAATATTCGACAATTTCATTTGGATATAATAGGAGCTTATGCAACAGCGTGGGTTTAAAAGACAGAAATGGCATTCTCCAATACTTCACCTAGATCACTTTAAAAATCACAAAATTAATAAACAAACAGTTTCATAATAAACTATATGACCGGGTTATGTCACAAAATTGTCTTACAATTAAGAACAAATTTGACAAATCAGCTTCTGTTTCGAGTACTTTATCTCTTACGAGACGTAGCGATCATCTCCCCTATGCCTGTGTTGCACGTTTAAAGTGTCACAGACGTAGAGGACCTACAGTTTAACGTGGGCTCCGAACTACGGCAAGTGTAAACACTTCTACTACAGAGAATATTTCTTCTTCTTCTTCTTCCTCCTTTAATTAGGCTATGCCTGTTTTTCTTTAACGACAGCTTATATCGGTGTTTCGAAATATTTACTAGACAGAATACCTCGCCGGTTTGTCATTGCCTTGCGAGGGAGAAGGGCCGTTAAAAATCCGATGTGCCGGTAATGGGAATTGAACCTAGGATCTTCAGCTTAGAAGTCTAACGCGCTAACCTCTAGCGCACGGCCGCCTCAACAGACACATCAGCAAATAGCTTTATTCTGAAAATCAGTGTAGTTGGATAATCACAAGGCCCTCTAGAAGGATTTGATTTTTGTTTGGCTTGAACTATTTACTATTACAATTTACAATGAATGACCAATATGTCTTGGCATTATTTATTTTTCCGTATTCCATGAACCAACCGATTTTATGTTTATTGTTATCCAAACCTTATTATCTTTGTTATTACTAATTTTCTGGCAAATTATTTAAACGGCATTAAATCCTATCATAACAACTAAATCATTTCGACGGGTGTTAGTATTCATAATTACACGTTATAATTTTCTAAATGAATAAATGAGCTGTATCGAAATGTATGCTATATATGTTGTAAATTTGCGTAAGTATTCAATAATATCGTAAATGTTTATTTTTCCGATTAGTATCGTCATCATGCGAAGTTTCACCTTCGAAGAATGGTTTTCTAATCCAGGTATACATTTGCCCTTATTAAAAGAATACATACACATACGAATGTGAGTCATATGTAACGGACATGAAAAGGTGGGTGTTCTATTACTAGGGCAAGGGTAGGCAAAAAGGGTATGGCATTAATCTATAGATTGTCCTACTAACTGAAAGTGACGCTTAAGCTAGACCATGCAAGCTCGGTAGGTAGTATAGGAAAACCCTAAATCACTTACAGCAACAGCTTCGTTCGCAATACAGAATTTTGGGACGGGCGGCTTTAAATTTAATAATGTATGGAGTTGAACAACTTGTTTGTAACATACTTATGTCGCTGGTATAAGGCAGCAATTTTCAATGTTTGTTACCTAAAAAACCATCAACTTACCCCACAAATTTCTGGAGATTAAGTTAAATATATCAACCTTCTTACAAGATCCGTTGTTCTTCTTGTCGAACAAATCTGTATATCTACTATATTTTAGGCAAAATAAATACCTTAAAAGCTTGGTATGGACGTTTTACAAAAGCTGCATTACCCCAAATTTTGAGTGCATCATAAAGGAGGCGCATTTTAGCTTTACAGAGTAAAATATATAACTGTAAGGGTATTAATTTGTTTAAAAATGTTGTGTGATATTGAAACTGTGACTTTTCCAGCATAAAATTAAAAAAACTAAATGTGGCTATGAAACTGAAATTTAGAGTAATATTACCTATATCCATTATTGCCATATGTATGTTATCTTACAGTTGTACGTTATATTCAATTGGGTATATTTAGAGATTTTGAAATTCAGCTTCTGCAGTCGCATGCAGCACCTATTTTTCCAAATAATTCTATTTCTACAACATTTTCTTTCAACTACAAGTACCAGCAAACCAGCAGACACATACAAAGCATCAGGCAATTCATTCCAAAAATCTAACAACAATAATGGCTGTCCTTAACATACTCCCATTAAGTTTAAATTTGACAGACGTATTCCAGCCATGTTGAACAGCAAATGTACACTTTTTTTTAATAAAACTTACTTACTAGCTTACTTCCATAACTTCTGTTTAAAAATAAAATGTTTCAGAGAAGCAGAGCAACTGATTTCATTCAGCCGACTACGTGTTTGTTCACTAATTATAACAAATCTTTGTTATGACGCATATTCTGCAAAGTTATAGACACAAAAGTATAAAAAATCGTAGCACGTATACATGCCACTGCAAACAGTACTTCTATGTAATTCAAAACAAAGCTAATAATTATTTCAGTAACAAGTATTAATAGATAAGTGATGTCGCGATGTAATGTGCCGACTAAATTTTTGTGAATACAAAGATGGCAGCCAACATCTGTATCACCTCATAAAATTAATTTATAATATTATGTTACTGATTTGATTTTGTTGAGGGAAAATATAAAAAACATATGGAAATATGGGCATGGGCATATTTGCATATGCAAATGCATATTTTAGAAAATTTTGGTAATAAATGCATATTTTAATTGTTGTGAGCATTAATGCATAATTTGCAGCATTTGTCTGTTTAAATTGCATATTTATACAATTTTTTGTTATCAAGTACAGATTCACTTCGTCAAGCAGTCTGGGAATTTCCAAACATTTTAAATAATCATCTAAACTCATTCATTCTGTATTTTGAATAGGTACTTGCTCAGTTATTAAGCTTCGAAAAACCAGAATACTTGGAGATGCTAAGAGAATTAAAAGGGTTTGAGTGGTCCTGTTGCATTAACGGGAAAACCTGTGAAAGTTGAAAGTTTAGCAATTCATCATTTCATCAACAATCAATTGTCTACTAATTCCAATAGTGTGTTAACATCTTTAAGATGCCAAAAGAAGAAAAGTGTATAAGTGCTATTTTAAACCAGTTCGTGAGAGACTATGATGATTTCACAACAGATGGGCGTCTGTTATTTTGTAAATACTGCGAAGTTCCTGTTGCGGCAACTAAGAAGTTCCAAGTTACGCAGCATTTCCAAACCGGAAAACATGCAAGTAATAAAAATCGAAAAAGGGAGAATAGCCAACAGCTAGTGTTAATTTTTACTTTGCCAAGGCCTGGATCTCAACGTTTATAATTTAATGAAGAAATATGTAAGGCTTTTATTTGCGCTGATATTCCGTTGGCTAAATTACAAAATGAAGTTTGTTGCAATTTTTTGGAAAAGTACACCAAACAGAATATTGCAGACAAATCGACATTAAGAAAAAATTATGTTTCCGAGTTATATGCAGCAACATTACACAAACTAAGAGAAAAAGTAAAGAATCACAGTATCTGGGTATCTTTGGATGAAACCACCGATGCAAGATGCAAGGATGCCTAGCAAATTTTGTGTTTTATATTTAGAGGCTAGGTCCCGGGTTGCGCACATTCGTCGCCCGTTCACGTACGATCAGGAGAGTTAAGACAGCGTTGGCTCCGGTCAGTACTTGGATGGGTGACCCGAAGGTTGCGTTAACGCGGCGCCTCTCTC
>JABXWE010012142.1:0-24420 GCA_014611495.1 Limonius californicus
ACAAATAATAGTTTTTAGATTTGTTCGTTTTACTTACTGTGTTTGTATGTTTTTTGTTTGTATTCGTATTGTGACTGATTGTTCCAGTGGATTTGTTATGACGTATTATAAATATGTTTACAATTACATTATTGTCACTTTAGATGTTTTTCATAATATGATAATACTGTATTAGGTACTTAATTTTTGTTTGCTGTTAGTTTAATATTTTTGTTAATAAAAATACATTCGTTCATTTCCAGTGTTTTACAAATAATCATTATTTTAACCCATTCCTGCATAAGGTTTTCAGGATATCGCAGGAATCAAATTTTTGTATCACTGGTCTAATAATAGCGTTAAGAAAGAATATCAAACGTTAAAAATAGAAATTTTTATTTAAGAAAAAGATATGAACCGTCCCTTTTTGCGGATGTCATGCATGCGTAGACCCACATTGCACTTCGTACCAATAAAATTGGCTTTCTTGCCACATGTGGCACATCTTCTGTCTGTTGGACAATAAACTACGATGTGGTTGCGTTCATCATATCTCACCGGCTGTATAGATTTTCGAGGCATTTCACCTTACAGATCTTTACACCGTAGGTGTGCAGAAGAATCAGACGCAAGTTTCTCCTAAAATTCAATAAACTTCTACAAACTGTGTCATTGGGATGAAATATTCGCATCAGTAGCCACGCAGCCACAACGGATACATCAAATCGAATATTGGCCACCACCACTTGCGCTGACGGATTCGACTTCTATAATTTGCAACCATTCCGTCTAATTTATCCACTCCCCCATTGCTTTATTATAGCTGTTTATAGTTTCTGGCTGAGATAGAACCATTTTTGACTTTTCATGCCTTAAATATCGGACATTTCTTGTTCCAACACCATCAAAATCTGTGCCAGCAAACACAATTTTATTGTCTTTCCACTGAACCACGGCGACCTTTTCAGAAAAGCAGTACTCGAAATGTCTCCGATTTTTTGATTTCCAGCTCTTGTTATTCTTTACAGCGTTCGAAGGACAGTTTTCCAATCGGTTATCACGGAGTGTTCCACTGGCACAATATCTTTGGCCAGAAAGATGGCTTAGTAGAGCTACAGAAGTAAAATAGTTATCAAAAAATAGTCTATAGTCTTCATTCGAGGGTAAGGCGGCAAGGTCTATCAATGACGGCACTACTTGACCCCCTAATCCAAAATCGTGTTTCTCTGTTTGTGCTGAATTGCCAGTATATACAAAGTGATTTTTTAAAAAGTCAATTGCAGCAAGCCTAGAAAAAAAGCTATTCCGCCTGCAGTCAGCTGTAATGAGCTTTGAATGACATTTACCTGTATGTCAAACTGTGTGACAGTTCAGGAGTTAAAAATTTTGGCCCAACAAAATGTGAAAATGTACAAGTATTTAGCTGCAACTGATTTGTAATTTATTAAGGTAAGTAAATTACAGGTTTTTCATCAAGATTTCAGCTATGCTGTTACAATTTTCATATTGTCAGATTCTAAAGCTTAATATAGACGGGACAATCCCTAGGCTACTGCAATTGACTTTTTAAAAAATCACTTTGTATGTCAAATGCTAACATATATCCCTTGTCAGTACACAAGCCCCAAATTCTAAATCCAAACCTGATGGGATTGCCCTTGATGTATTGTTTGGCATAATGTTTCCCATAGTAGGGGATCATGCTCTCATCAGTACTCAAATTCTCTTCTAATCCACCAAATATTATGAAATTTTTATTTAGAATAGAAATAAGCGGTCTTAGTTTATAGAGTCTATCTTCTTTATCGGTTTGAGTGTTATCGTTTGGATGAAGGTTTCTCGGAATTGATTCAAATCGATTCAATCGCATACTGTCAGATAAAATCTTTGGAACTTCATCCTCTCGGGCCCAATACATCCTCTTGTTTGTGTACTTTCCATATCTAGAGAGCAGCAGACCACCAAAAAAGACATGTAACTCTTCTTTTGTTACATTCAGCGGTATATTTGCGATTGTTTTCGTTTTTTTTACATATACATTGCTCTGCTCGATAACTTGTTGCATAACGTTTTCATTGAAAAAAGGCGAGAAAAAATCCACGGAAGTTGTTTTATTTTACAGATTCGTTGGTGGAGTCTTCACATTGCAGTGGGTCATTCAAAACAAAAATAGGTTCTACCTCATCCCATTTGATTTTGTCTTTGATTGCAGCTGTTTTTCCTTTTTTAGTTACAGCTGCTTTATTTTTCTTTGTCGGTGGATTAGGTTTGCACTTTTTCGGAGGCGCATCTTGCAATGTTTGGTTCGATTTTATGAATGAGGAGAGCGACAGGTCATCATCACTTGAGTCGTGTGAATTTTCAGGCTCCATGCCTGGAACCGTTTGGAATGACTGCACTAACGATGGGTTCAACTAAATCTTCGTCACTTGAATTGGGTGACTCAGGTTGTACATTACATTCGAAGGGATGGGACACTCCGCCTTCGGCGTCGTGTCCCAAACTTCCCTTCTCACAAAATAAAATGTCACTTTTAGCACTTATATCATAAATAACTATTTTATACGCTACTTACTAATGCTGGGGAGTCGAATCGAGCAGTAATCGACGTTTTGCTCAGAAAGTGAGCACTATACTAACTGAGCTACCACCAAACTACATACATTTGTAGAATTAATTAATTTTCAGGGCGTCAGTTTAAAAACCTCAATTCCCAACTAGAATATTTTACAAAGTTTATAATATTAAATTAAAGGATAAATCCCAAATTTTGTAAAATATTTATAAGGCGCCGTTTTAATAGCGCTTAAACATCAAAGTGAATTTACGCTTGCGGGGTTTTATGGTTTTAACTTTGGTTTACAATGTTAATTCTACATACATTTACGATTTGAAAAAATCTTGTAGAATGGTATCGGGATTTCTTGTTGGCCATAAATGCACAGCTCCCCTTCCAATCCAATTTCATCCAAATAGGTTAATTAGGTAATTTTCTAACAATCAAACTATATTAAGTAGAATAGTCACCATGATGCTACCACGTATTCAGTGCGGCTTCTATTGTGCGTAATACCTATATTTATTTACTTAATACATTGCTATAAAATATACAGTTTCAAAAAGATGCATCCAAAAAATCAGATTCTGATCGACATTAAAAAGCTGCAATCTTCTTCGAGGGTCAGTTTCATGAAGTGCATGTTCCAATGTTTCGTGATAGGGATGAAATGCATTTGCTTTAAGAATTCTTCTAATTGAAGTTCTACTAATACCCACTTTTGTGCTTATATCTCTTTGACTTTCATGGCAATACTGATTAACTCCCTCCAACACTGTTATTTCATGTGCCATATGCCTAATTGTTCTGGGCTCACATCTTCAAGAATAAACAAATTTACCTTTTCTTCTGAAAAAAGTTTATTTTGGCAGGCGGTGGGTTCCAGTCGGATAGCGCTTGGTATATAAATTGCGTTTTACAGTTTCATTTCCGCGATATTCTGTATCAAATCTGTGTCCTCGTTAGTTGAAAACAATTTACTCAAAATTTAAATATATAAATATATTAATAGTTTCTAGTATTGCCATAAGTAAGCAACATCGATCGATTTAATTAAATTAAAAAGAAAGTGATTTAGGTTGCCTTGTTAGAGATATGCTCATGTTTAAAGGGGGACAAGTTACCTAGCCCACTTGGTACCTACATATACATAAATTAACCGCCGAGCTACGCAGATGCAACGTTTATTTCCTAGTTAAGTCGTAGTTACAGAGCGCATCATGACTTATTTTGATAATTTTCCATGTGTTGTTTTATGTACCCAGTACAATAAAAATGAAACAGTAGATGTTATAGTTTTTGTAAAATGTATGCCCCTTCCTTGTACACCTTGATTCTTACGGGCTTTCCATCTTTAGGGTGTAAGAACTTTGCATACGGAGCGTACTAAAATGTCAGGTTACTGTATAGTCATATACCGACACTTTACCAGTTTGGTTCCTAGACGCTTCCTTTTTAATTCTGATGGTACCTAATTCTTAATATTATTCACTTGTAAAAAATATGGCATACGTTGTTTAAACTTAAAAAGTACATTTAGAGGCATTTGTCGATATAGAGCTATTTTAGGAAAATTAGCTACTATATTCCTTATTGGAGAAAATTATTTTGTTCTCCCTCTAAAATAATACTTAGTCGATGTAGCAATACATTAACAGCAGGAAAACCTATTTGGTTTATTATTGACGATTTATTCAAACAAAATACGTATATGTGTAGGTTCAACGCCAGCCGCAAACAACTGGTTTCACATTAACGTGAAAAACATACAATTAGCTTGAATTGTTTGAGTATATGTACACAACAAACAATAACAATAATTAAACCAAATAGCATACAATTAATATTGAATTGTTGCAGTTCAGCCTACGCATAATATTTACGGTGCGCTAATCCGTTGTTTTTGAAATTTATTTAGGGAAATTCGACGCACTACACTCAGTTAAAACACAGTTTTAGATAATTATTTATAAATCTGGGAACCATAATTATGAATGTAATCTCTATTTGAAGATGCTTATGCTCCTTCTACGTCAATTCGAAACGTATTACTGCCAACCCATGCTTGGCACGGTTTCCACATCTTGTTTCGACTACAAAAAGCGCCAAAACAAGTTTTTCCAACATTTCAATATACTGAAGATTTTTTTCTATTATTTTCACTGTAATTTGTCACAATATACAGATTCCGTACGTTAGATGATTTATAGTCCAGTGAAACCTCTCTCTATAAGAAGACCACCTTTGGGACTGGTCTAAAAGTTGTATTTTATAGAGATGGACCTCCTAGAGAGGTCTTTAATTTTTGACACTGTTTTTGACAATTCACTAGAATACATTTTTAGTATAGTCCATCTCACAGGGTTATCTGACTACCGGATTAACATAAAATTGTACGAAGTTGAACATCAACCTGCCCCTTCGCTGATAGATTGTACTTAAAATGCATGCTGTTCAATGCCGTTGTTATTTTTAATTACTTTCAACTAAATTATCAAATATAACTTTAATTGGTAAAGTTACACTATCAAGATGGAATTAAATATAATACCTTGCTTATATTGTGATTTAACTTATAATGCTTCCATCCTAAGCTTAAAATTGTTTATTCGGTTTGTATGAGGTATCCACCAACGATTCTCTAATTACGTTATCCATGATACATATCGCATTACCAATAGAAGGATGCAGTTCGAATAATCATTTGTAAGAGTATAAAAACTCCATGGAGTTAATAATATTTATTGGCTTTTAGCAACTAGTTGGTATCGTGTGATATACAAATTTATTTTCGTTTACAATTATGTCAAATCGTAAATTAAATTATGAAGATCTTGAAACGAAGCATTAGCAGTTGTTGCGCCGGAAATATGGAAAAGAACTGTTGAACACGCTGAAAAATTAATTAAAGAGTGATAGGAACGTGAACGTGTGATTATTTTAAGTTTGGATTCAGGCTCCGATTATAATGATGATAGCGATGATTATGATGTATATCGATTTACTAAACTAATTTATTAAACATTTCTTGTTGAAATTAAAAATTATTATTATTGAAACAAATTTTTTTCTTACCTTTTACGTAGTATACAGCTATTATATACTACTATTACTATTATTCGATATTACAAGTTGTAAAGACCACAATTATTATATGCGAATTCGAAAAAAATGGTAAGTAATAGCAAATTTTAAAAACAAATATTTCTTCTAAAATTCAACTATAAGTGTGTTTCCAAACAAAACGTGCGCCGTTGGAATTTACAAATGTTCATGTGTATACTAGACATCCTAATAGTCTCCTGTCTCGTTTCTATGCGTTATTTATGCACCAAGTAAATACATACACTCTTAATAGTTTACGTTTTATGTTGAGATACCCTATGGATAATAGGTTTGAGTGAAATAAAACCAGTACTTGAATATAGAAGAAATTTATATGCTCCAATCCGGTAGTCAGGTAAACCTCTGAGACATAGTATATTCATATTTTATATACTTATATAGTACAAGGTTTGCTCTATTGATATTTGACTGTAATAGTTTGTAACGGTATTCCGTTTAAATTTAGGTTTTAAATTTTGTTTTTAATTTTCTTTAGCGCAAAATCTAAATTCCCCTAAAAGCCTTCGATTTGTAATCAGAACCGGTCGCAACGATAATTTCTAAAAATTTCTAGATGTCAGCAAAATGGGGTTGGTCGTGGTCGACGTGTTAAAACATTCGTGCAATCTTCTGTAAAGGTAAACGATTAAGACCTTGTGTTCAGAGACAACAAATTGGTAACAAAATTTCTTAAAAATTGATAGAACTGGTTGACTGGTCTTTGATGAAGGTAGTAAACGTTGGAAAATTTATCTTGATAATTAGCAGTCTATTTATCTACCGACTCGGGAAATTTGTAACCAATTTTTTAAGAAATTGACAAATGGTGGTCTTTAAGAGATACAAGAACATTTGAAAACCCCCAAACGTTCTTAAAGATTAGTGGTCAAATCTGGTTATAGAGGTGGTCGCCTTAGGGGGGGGTTTAAATAGGAGCTTCTTATGAACCAAAAATCGTTTGCTTATTGCTTCTTGAGAGGTCGTTTGCTTACAGAGGTGGTCTTTAATCTAGGTTTCGCTGTATATCAGGGGTCTCCAAACTACGGCCCGTGGCCCACACCGGCCCGCGAGAACCACCAATCCGGTCCTCAGGAGCGGGCCGGACATGCTCAGTATCTGGCCCGCAATAGTTTATTCTGATTACATTGTAAAATTTACAATGTAAATAAATCATACAAAATAATAATAAAATGTTTTCTAACGACCAATTAAGAAACACAATAACTGACATACGTAATGAAATTGAACATTTTAACTGTAATTAAAGATATGAGATTTATCCTAAAAACTTACAATAAGTGACATACACAGGTAATTCACATAATGAAATTAAACATTATAATTACGATTAATGATATATTTTATGTAGCTGCAACTTTCCACTGACAATTGTTTGCAGTTGTGGATCAAGTTTACTAGTGGAAATTACCAACAGCGACTTCAAATACTCAGTTAATTTGGATCAGTAAATATTTTTTGTATATCTCATTTTGGAGAATGTTTTCTCACAGAGAAGTAGTGTCGAATGCGGAAAAAAGCCAGGAGCGAATGTATGCAACTGGTCAAACTGTGTGAGTGGAAGACTCTTAGAAAATTATAGCAATGATGACTTTGAACATTTTTTTTAAAGATATCGCTACACTGCAAATCTATCATTTCCATTTGAAGTTCTGGGGCAAGGGTTTCTATATCGGCGTTAAAAGGATTTTGAAAAATCTTGATATCGTTTGCAATTGCATCAAAATCTGAAAAACGAGATTCAAAATTTATATTTAAAGCACTCAAAGCTTCAATTGCGAACTCTACCGGAAATGGAGTCTCAGTTTGCTGACTGAATGTTTGGCTTGTATTAAAATGCGTGGAAACATTTTCTGTTCAATTGAGATTGAAATAAAACAATTTTTTGTCGAAAGGACTTAATATGAGTGTATAAATCAGACAGAAGCTTTCTCCTTGTAATTTTAAACTAAGGTAATTCATATGTTTAGTTAAATCTGTATAAAATGATAACTTCCATAACCACTCATTGTTTCGTAACTCAGCCAGAGGACGATTCCTTCCGTTCAAGAAAATTTTGATTGTTGCTCGGAGCTCAAAAAATCGCGTTAGAACTTCTCCGCAGCTAAGCCAGCGTACTGCAGTATAATATGGTAAGTCATTTTCTCCAATCTCTTTATTAAACTCGCGAAATTGACGATGATTGAGCGCATGTGATCTGGTATAATTGACAGCTGCCATGACTGGCTTTAAAACGTCTGACTTATCCAAGCATTTTCCGCACAAAGACTGTTGATGAATGATGCAATGCACGATTAATGGTTTTGAACAACCGTCATTTTCTACGGCCTTTGATACGAGAGCAACATCTTTATTTTTTCCACACATGTTTTTGCCACCATCAGTAGTGGTACCTACACTCCAAGTTTTTCCGTTGAAGATTGTTTTTCAGAAGAGCATTTTCAACTCCTTTAAAAATATCTTCTCCACTGGTCGTGCCGTGAATGCTATGAACGTCAAGAGGCTCTTTATACACTTCATAATTTTTATCGATCCCTCGAATAAAACGTGACAGCTGAGCGGTATCTGAAACATCTGTTGACTCATCCAGGGCCAAAGAGAACCACGTAAAGTGTCGATTTTTGTCAGACAATTGACTTAGTATATTTTCTGCAATATCATCTACTCTTCGAGCCACAGTGTTTACTGACAAACTGATGTTTTTAAATAAATTACCTTTTTCTGGACATATTTCTTCTGCTGCTGCAATCATCCAATCTTGAATTAATTCGCCGTCAGTAAATGGTTTCCCATGTTTCGTTATTGAATGAGCCACGCAGAAACCAGCACAAGTTGCTGCTTCTTGTTTAGCATTTACTTTCTTAACGACAATTGTTGATATTTCAACACGCGTTTCAAAGATTCATATTTTTCTAACCGTAGGCTCCCTGTAAATTAAGTAATTCCGAGAATGTTTAGTCTCATAATGACGTTTTATATTGTATTTTTTGAGAACTGATATTTTTTCATCGCAAATTATAGACATTGCCTTATTACTTGAGTTAATTACGAAATATTGATATCCCCATTGCTCATTAAATGTTCTGTACTCACTATCTATGTTTTATTTCTTTTCCATATTTATATACTAATCCACTTATAAGGGACATAAATTCAAATAAAAATAATGCCAATTAATACTATTAAGAGCAATTGTTCTGATGTAAACAAAATGCACTGGATTTATCGTTAAGACACTTTTAATTAAATTAAACACTCACAATTAAACACACTGTATTTTCACTAAGAAGCTATAGTCACAAAACACACTAGTCACACTGTATTTCGCTTTTCAGATCGCACTTGTCGCTCCGAATTCAAACTTTGGAACTGTCCAACTCTCGGTTGTCTCCCGTATTTGTACTACGCGTCGTCGGTGCCTAGAACATATTCAAAAACTCTCGAAAGTACTCGAATCTTCCAGACAAGAGATCACGCAGCAGAACTTTTCCAGAACATGCTCTAGCTCTGCTACTCGCTAAAGATGGCGTTGTATACTTCGACTAAACAAGCATAATTGACGTTTTTGGGTAAATCCGCCGCTCCTCATAATATGGCGCTGTACTACTGTAGCTTTGCCACGTCCTGCACTTAACTTCTCTATTCTCCGCAAGATGTCACCTACTAAACATTTAGCATGATCGTAAGTAGTCGTAACAATACGTAACGCACAGCACGCGCATGGGCTATCACAATGAAATGTTCTTGACACTTGCACGTAAGTACCTACGGAAATTGCGAACGGAGTGGGTCCACTCCGGCGCCCTGCGCCATAGATATCTCACTCGCCGGCTAGTCCCAGTACGAAAATTTGCGTGTAATTCAGAACTACAGTATGTTGGTATGATGAGCTAGCTAGATATTGGCCCTTGGGACTTAGTGGAGGAGTCAGTGTAGCCCTTAGGCTAAAAAGGGTGGAGACCTCTGTTGTATATCATTCTTATATTTTATATGTTTTTTTATCATTGCCACATTACAGCTCTCTCCCTTCGACATTCCCTTCTTTTCAATTTTTATTTTTCATACTTTCCCTAGTTCGTTTTATGTTTAGTCCTCGCAAAAACTTTATTTTTATGCTCCATTGGATTTCCTTTTATCGCAATTCTTTGCTTCTTCAGTCCTTGCTACCTTTAACATGCCTACTGGTGTAATTTTGTTTTCAGATTTTCTGTGCTTCATTTTATCTACATTTCTATCTTGTCTGCACTATAATGTTTTTATGCACGGCATTTACACACTTTCCTTAATTTTTCTTTTGCTTGTTCTGAGCTCTAACTCACATAAATTGCCTCACCTTTTCTTAATACTTTTGCTACATCATTTTAACTTTATTCCTCTTGGTTATTTGTTCGGTCGCTTTCACCTCTACCACTCCCATAATCCCTGCCTAGCACACGGTTTCTATTCTCCATTTTCATTTTCTTTCCTTGCAGTTTCAGTTATTTTGTGTCAAATATTCGCTCCTGTACTCATTCTCACCTCTAACGTTCATGTACTCTGTCTCTCTACTACTCCCATAATTTTGTCATCCCTTTTTTTCTACCTCCCACATTTGTTTATGCTGTTTTAATAGCTTTCACTTATACATTATTTAGTCTTCTCTTTTGCCTTTTTGACATTTTCTTATTTGTAATTTTCTCTACACCCTCCCCCTTCTCAACATTTCCCTATATTCTGCTTCGGTTATTTCTCAACTTTACAATTCACACACGTCAAACTTTGCTTAATTCCTTCTTTCTCGTATTTTATTTATTCCATTTTACCTAAGTTTCCCTCATTATTTCGCTTCCTTGTTCTCACTTCTATTACTCATCCGCTTTTCTCTTGTCTTAGTTTTTCTTATTTAGTTACTTTGTTCTGTTTTGTTTTACCTTCACCCAATTTTGCGCTCGGTTGCTCTCACTTCTACCACGCGCGCACTTATACTTTGCCACATTTCTTAGTCTCATTTTCTCTACCTTATTTAAGATTATGTAGCTCAATGTATTCTTACTCCTCCTCTATCTCTTCCTGTCTTCGTTTATGCTTCCTATTCTCTTCGCTTGCTTATAATTCTATGCATACGTTCTAAAGCCTAGTTTTAGAAAAACAGTCTCATGCTAGTTTAGTTTCTTGATCTAAAACTCCTTATCTGGTTTATTTGTGTTTTATTTCTTAATCGTTTCTTTGCGATGTAATAGTGGATAAAACATAAGCTTAAATGTATTTTAATAGAAGTGGTCACACACAGAATTTGCAATTTTTAGGGATGGTGAAATAGTATGTCAATTAAATAGCAAGTTTATTTAGACTGTAATTCGATTTGGTGAGCTAATATTTCCATATTTACATAAACAACGTGATATAAACATGGATTGATTTAATCAAGGTGTTAAAGTAAATACTCCTCTAATGCGAAGTCATGGATTGGTTTAATCAAACTGTTAAAGTAAATACTCCTTTAATGCGAAGTGTAATTAAATTATGCAAAAAGAAAAGAAAAAGCCAAAATTTAACTTATTCGGAATGTGGTACTATAACATATAGTTTAAACCGTAGGCATTCATAGGAAAGTAATAAAATAGATTTCCTATTTAAATTCGGAAAGTTCTCCAGTGTCATAAAACTTAACAGAAATCCTGATCGAACTGTTAAATTATTGCTGAAAACGGAATGAGAATAATAAAATTTTTAGAAATAAATCAGTGCGCAGAGCACGTATGCGTGTAATATATAGTTATAGTTTGAACCACGGAATGCAAAAATGCATTATAAAGCTCCAGTCTTTCCAGTTCCATTTGATGTGCATTTATAGGGACGAGGATTCTTATTATATGAATTTTCTCGATAGCCTGCTAGTATGTGAAGCGTGCAAGTTAAAGCAGACGATACGGGAACTTGTAAAAAGAAATCAAGCTCGACTGACATGCTGAAAATTTGATTTTGCCAATAGATGCCCTGTTATGTATGTGAAATATATCTCCAGGCATTTGCGGAAAAGGGATGTGTATGTTAGCGATATCGTTGCGGAAATATAAAGCAGCAGTTTTAGATTTTCTTTTAGCTACTGGTTTTACATTCCTCTAGGATGACGTGCAGCATTTATTGCGAAAAGTTTCAGTACATGGATAGTTGAAATTTATAGTTATATTCGTTTAAAAGGTATTTATGTACTGTAGAAAAAAGATAGAGTATAGGTAACAGCAGGAAAACTTTAATGGTATAAGAATAAATTAGAAGGAAAAAAAACATAAAAAGATAAAAGAGAAAGTGTTGACCAAGAAGAGGAATGCCTGTAGGGTTTATGTTCTTGAAGGTTACGTTTGTACAGTCGGGGGACATAATTATGGTATCTCTAACTCTTGTAATCTTCTTGGATAAGACATGAAATCCCTCGACCAATCTATGCCTTCCGTATGCCTCCAATTCCAATCATTGTTTAGGATATTCCGTAGTAGATACAGAACTCATTCAGCAGAATTTGCAGTGGAAAACATGTTATTTAATACCAACTCCTTATTATATCGTGTGGAAACTTTAACTGGAATACATTCTGTAATTGGATATACAATATTTCTGTAAAAATTATTAAAGCAAGCGAATATTAGTTGTTCACTAGCTACATTTCAGCGATCATGTTCTTAGTGTATCTTCATCCGGACGGGTGCAACCACCTCTAATATATTTTAATAAATGCAATCGTTTGAAAGCTCATATCAAGAGGAACACAATGCAGGTTTTATTTTCTAATTATCCTTAGGTAGTGAAGGAAATGAAGCAAACAGGGAAAGACAGAGCCACATAATATCAAAAATACAAGAGATCTGAGAACAACGTTCGAGTGAAAGACGCAGACAAATGAAAGAATTGAAACATATACACGAAACTTTGATATGCAGGGTGGCCCACCGAAAACGCAATAGGCTGTTTGTGACACTAAACCTCAATTCTTCGAAAAACGTCCAAACGGATCAAATTAATCAGACAGGGGGACATGTAATATGACTATTTCTGTTTACCTATCTTCAACCCCAAAATACATATTTCAATTTTTCTACAGCATTTACATTTACAGCATTTGAAGATTATATTAAGTAGATAAACTAATGACATATTAACGATAAGGTATTTACGTTTCAGAAAATATGTCAAAAAGTTACGTTAAACTTTAAGAAACGGCAACGGTCTCTAATATTTACTGCTATTTATTGATATTGTTTAATATTTGGAAGGGCCAAATATATTATCGAACCTTTTCCTGTATATTCATTGCTTTATAAATAATTGATAATTTAGCATTTACTAGCCAATTTTAATCCCAAAACTTAGAGGCAAGCTTGGTGTTATGTGTCAAACCTTTTATAACGGGCTCTTCGGCTAGCGCAGAGAGGAGAGGGTTCGCGGTACACGTTTACCGGAAGAAAGTTTATTCAGACGTGCGTTAAAATTGTTCATAAAGTAGGCGGTTTCTGTTCCGTTCTGTTAGTGTTATGAAGAACTACAGAGTGGTAAAAAATACCATATGGAATTAAAAGATTTGGGGTACTGAGAAGGCAAGTTCTGCAGACAGATTGTTAAATATAACTTGAAATTGCGTTACACATGCTTTAAAGAAGAATATTATGGACCAAAACGTTTTCATTGCAAATGCAAGGAAGTATTTAAACCAATAATAGAGGAAGTAATGAGAAGAAATAAACTCTATACATGTATTGAGGATAAGTTGAATGATAAATCGTTGAAGAATGGGATGAGAAACTGGAGGTGGACATATAACTGGGATTAGTGATCAACATTGGTAAAAAATCAGAATAAATTGAACGAAGAACTGGTCGCCTGTCTCATAGTAGGATTTAGTGAAGAAATATTAAAAATATAGGAGCCGACTAAAACCTGACCTAAGACTGAACATTCTGAAGACCCTGACATCTTGTTTTTCTTTCTTCCTGGACCCGTATACCCTTGGTCCTGGAGACTCTTCAGTCTATAAGGCTTATTGTGTTCACTCTGGTAGTTACTCACACGCAATCCGTAATCTTACTTCCTTCTACCAAAGTGTACACGTCACTCACGGGGTGTGTATTAAAGTCTTCTGGTACCATGTATCGTCGCCAGAATATGCGTTGTATTTTACCAGTCAGCGCATCGCAGCTGCATATAATATACATTACGGTTTCTGGTACCTCATGGCAGAATCAGCGTAAGGATTTACAAACAACACAAAGTTTACTGAGTCAACAGACCAGGATTAACCAAAAGCAAGGTATTTATTAAAGGACCTAGCACAAACAGAGCCACAAAACTACGTATGCTGAGTAGGACACAGCTAAGAAACCTTACGGGCTTCCCAACAGGACACGCGACTGTCAAAGAGCACCTTAGGAGGATCAAGAAATTGAATGGAGACCGGCTGATAAAACTATGGATTGCATTTCTCGACACTTCCCATGCAGGTCCAAGACCGTAATAGGACCCTGTTGACCCCTGCCTTGCGATGTCCCTTTTTCGTTACCTTCGATCCTGCAGTTGCCCGGAACCCAGAGCAGGCACAATGTTCTACCCTGCCAATTCATTGAGTTTTTCGTAGCATTCCCACACCAGACGGGATGAGACATTAAAGCTTGAGAGTGCTTTTAGGGCCGCTTCGCTGTCCAATAAAATATACATACGACATCCTGCGTAGGCCATTCTATTGTCTTTTCGCGCACATTGTAGTAGCGCCTATATTTCCGGTTGAAAAATGGAGGCGTACCTGTTAAGTGCGAAGCTAAGTCTTTGCCTTGGCTTTACACCATGTACTCCTGCTCCAGTACCCCGTCTCCGTTTTTGAGCCGTCCATGTACCAGTTTAGGCTTCCAGGAGGAAAATCCTGTTCAGTTGCACTCGACTCTATTGAATTTTCAATTATTACCTCGAAGAGTGTAGCTGTTAGGAGTTCTGACTTCATATGGCCCGTTTTCATGTCAAATATGGGACCTTCACTGCTGTCAATTAGCCTTGTGTGTTCTGTCCCTGCACATAAGACGCTGACATAATACCGTTAACAAAATTAATTCTATACCATAATAGTATAAGACAAAGCAACTAAATGAAGTCATACTCTTTACCTTACTAGTGTAAATAATAATATGCTTTAATCACTTCAACTGAATCAATGTTTCTGACATTTGGTACTTTTTTCGAAATAATACAAATTCTTATAATCTGTAGGTATTGCTTTCATTTTGAAATCAATTATTAAAATGGTTTGTTGCTATCGTTTATATTCTATTATAAATACTTTCTGCAGGTGAAAAATTGGAAGTATCAATAAACTGGCCCATTGGTCCCATTCGATATGTATAGTATTTTTTACCTTCACTGAGATGATAACCACTTTTTAAAATCTTCATAATTTTGAACAAAATTGTATAATAAATATTTGGGCATATCAAGTCAGGAGAATATGTCCGTTGTTATCCTTAATTTATCAGATCGTCCTGCCTAATATTTCGTAGAGTTTATTACTCATATATGGACACTCAATCCATTTCTTCTCTAAAATATCATTTTTTGATATTCAAGCAATGAAATATGAGAGCAAAAAATGCATTATTATAATTTTTGACAAAATGCAACCTATATTTGTTTATTTATTGTTATCTTTCTCGTCCGATAGCTGATTTGCTATTTTTGTAAATATACTAATCCCATGTTAACCAAAATTTATCGTTGCTCGTGCAGTGGATATACAAGCATAATAAAGTTAATTTAAAAATATGATATGAGCTCTCCCGTTGTTCAGCTAATATTTTAGGAATCAGCGAAAGATATGAAATGTTTATCATGAAGGCCTCTCCTCTTTGCATTAAGCCCTCCCGGTTTAAATATATTGCCTACTAAATATTAATAACGAAGATGGGCGATATTTACACGCAGGTTGCGTCCTTTTGAAATAATTTAAATGACATATGCAAAAATACGGATTGGAAATCTGTTAAATCCGAGCAAGGTATTGCATTACAATTCGAATATTGAGCGTCGCATTCGCAGCGCTGGCTTTGTGTCAGCGTTTTCATTCGATTTGAGCCCTAAATATTGATTTGTTGATTTTGCATTCATCATAGTTGAAAATCCGGTTCAGATGTGTATAATTAATCGCTATAGGAAAATTGCTGACAAATCCGTTATTAATTAATGCAATGGTAAAAACGGGCGAAGTACGCTGCCTAAGCTTCTGATGGCCTATTGTTATATTTATCAATTATAATATTTTACATTATAACGTACAAACAATCTCGTCGAGGTTGATCACGGATCTTTGTGGAAACATAATGCCTTCAAAGTGCTATTAAAGCAAGTGGAAATTTAGCTGTTGTTACCGCTTTCCGTATATTCTTAACATATCCTGAATTAAAAATATGATCTCTTCTCAGCGATTAGTACCTTTATATAAAGAGGTATATTATTTGTATGACGATCAGGTTCTGTTACTTAAGGCGCAGCTTCCCAGCAAAGATATATGGAGTTAAATGCCAGTGTGTACTTATACCACTTCGGATGATTTCCTTAATGGTTTGACTTGTTTGTTGTGGCATATTGAAACCAAATTCACTTCTTTCGAAGAATTATATCGAATATTTACTATCACTGTATTCATAAATATTGTAGGAAGGTCGTCCGACGAAAGAATAATTTGCAAGAGTAGATTATCTTACAAATCAAAAAGGAAGCTGAGTAATAATAAAAAAGTAGAACATGCACTCGATAACATGCTACTAACAGGATATTATTTTGTACGATAACATGAGTCCATATCACTCAAAAAACTGTTTTACTGTTATACGTAGGGAATCTGGGTTACAATTTGGAGAGTAAGCTTATACACACTTGCCAATTATATCACCCCCCCCCTCAGCAGCTTCCCCGTTTAGGCATAACCCATCAATCCTCTGGATGTACTTGATGGTGTCCGCAACCGGGGTGTTGCTGATTCCGGTCATATCGGACCAGAGGCCTTTTAATATGCATCTTCTTAGTCTTGCAAGTAAGAACAGTGACACAGAACGTGTTCTGCTGTCTGGTCATCCTCGTTCCATCCACGACAGTTGGGGGTACCGGCTAGTCCCATCATGTGCCGATATTTCATTAGTGTGCAGTTTCCAGATATTAATCTTACGATCAGCTGAAGTTTCGTTTGGTACACTAGCACATAGTATTTGCCTGTCTTCGGCGAGGGTAGAGTAATAACAGCTCTGGACAGTTTGGAATGTTAACCCAGCATCTTCGGAAGTTGGTTAATGTTTTTCGGTATATAGTTGGATCAAATTTTTAGTAGCCAATGCTAAGCTGCAAGTGTTAGGGTCGTTGCAGGCAGGCGATCAAGTACGTATTCAGAAAAATTTGTGAATGGATAAATAAATATGATATACAACCTGAAATCTTAAAATAATACTTTATTTTTAAATTACATAATAAACATATTTGGCACGCTTTTCTAATGTTATTTAACACAAATCTACATTTTATTTTATTTGTGTAATTTACTCGATGTCACTAAATGCTGAGATATCAGAAGATGAATCAGCTCCTAAATTAATTATTAAAGGTTTCATTCATATTTTGGAGTATACTTGTGTTCAACCATAACGATGTGTTTCACGCAATTTTTCCAATGTATATCAATTTCACAAGCAGCATCTATGGTCGAAAACAGTTCTTAGAATTCTTCTTTGGCAGAATCGCCGGAAGTCCTACGTGTAAGAATTTTGTTCTAGAACAATTTCGTTTCGGTGAGAGCTTTTGCGGCAGGGGGAATGGCAGTGAACGCTAGCTTCTGGGAGTGAACGGACGTGGTTTTTGGAAACCGGGTCTTCTGCTAAATGAATATATCGAGGCGTTTTTTGTCTCAGGCAATAGTATCTTCGACTTGTGTCGGATTAAATATATTAGCAGAGTGTCAGCTTTTTGTAAAGACGATTCAGTGAAATTGGCCTCTCGACTTGTGTCGGATTAAAAACCTTCAAGTGATAATCCCGTACAGCGGGCGGAGATTTTGGCTCCTGAAGTTCCTGTCTTGCTTCTTTTTTGTCAAACAAGGTCCTGGCCCGTAGCGTTGTCTCCATCGTGATCCAGTCTTTAGGGGTGTGACTGCTTCCCGAAGAACTTAGGAACACCCCAGTTGTGCCTCTCTCTACTCCCTTACTCGAACAAAGCTAAGGTAGGACAAATTGTTGATTGTGTTGTGAAAGCTTGTTTCGGGTTTCAGTTTATTGGATTAAACTGCTGAATCTTTTTTTTTGAAGCAACGCAAAGCGACGTTCAGTCGCCAATCGCCGTAGTTTTTGTGTTAACTGTAAACTGTGATTATAAATTATAATTTTTGTAAACTTGAACGTCACTGGCTGCGTAGATCTGGTCATTAAAGTAAATGCCGCAAGGCAGGCGAGCCTTTCACTTTCAACGTTCCAACAATCCTTCCTTTAGCTCATAGTTTTTCTTGTTTGTTCTAAATTGCATTATTTGGGTGCTATATTTTATTTAATAGATTTAGATGCCGTTAAATCGTAGTACGATCTTTAATATCTATGTATTTTTTGTGTATTGTGTGCATGGACTTTGTAAGCTTTATATACCTACAGGAAGAAGCACAATATAGGTGAGTCCGATTCCCGTAAGCTGCTGGCTCAATAATTATTGATAAAAAAGTTAATAATCAGTTTTATCGTGCGGTTACTCTAATTAATTGCGTAATATAATGCAATTACACGGCTAGGGTGCAATGCTAGTTCACCTCCATATGCTGCACTCTGGGTATGGCTAAAGAACTAGCACAGTGGCTGCTGTATGTAATCTGAAGGATATACCAGCAACAAACGATGCAGCAGCAACATGAATCGTACATGAAATGCAACACTTAAAAGGGGTTCTTCTTAGAACTTGTTGACAAGAGATCTAAGAGACTTTTTAAAGATCCTACAAATCAACATAATAGGCATTAGCAGAGCAAAAACTCAGAATCTATCAAAGATATGAAACGACAACAAAGTTTACGTCATAATACTACAAGAAACTCATTGTGCTGACGAATCCGAACTCCACCGCAGGTCAAAAATTCCCGGCTTCAGTTTCGCCTCAGCAACATATCACAGAAGCACAGACTCAAATATTTTTATAACATACACTACAATCTCGAATACTATGATAGTTAATTTGGGCAAACCTCTTGGTTCCTCCACAACCATGGATACCTACAAGTCTCCAGGGGGTAGGGGTAGTAGATGAATTCTTACGGGCTCTAGATGCAAGCAGGAATTATAAATAGATCAATCTCATGTACAACTTGAACTTTATAAAATCAAACGAACAATCCCACCCCTTTAACGTAAAATGGATACCAGCTCTACACTCTACACGTTAAGGGAACCGATATGAAACCTCACGAAACAGCAGTAGAATTGCGAATCAGATAAGGAAACCGCTTGAGAAATAAGACAGATAAAAACAGAAAGAGACTGAAAGAGAGACTTGCTCTTGCGACGCCCATGAACTTTCCAAGGAATTCACGCAACACGAAGTAACAACAGCAATCAGTGAAATAAACCCTGGGAAACCTGGGGTCGCATAGACGAAATATACCCAGAATTCTGTAAACATACAGGTGCCAACATAATCTTCTTCTTCTCCTTTTCAATAGGAATATTTCATTTCTTGGGTGGTCGTCCTGGTAGTCTGTCTAATTGCTTTTTGTGTTTCGGCTATTTTCGCTATTCGGTCATCTTGCATTCGGTCTACACGGTTATTCCATTTTTTCTTTCTTCTTTTTGACCATTTTACTACATCTTGGATATTGCAGCGTTCTCTTCATTTCTACTGTACGCAGCTTCTGTTTGTTTGTTTTGTTTTAGCTTTAATTTCGCCTGCATAAGTGAGTATTGGACGTATGTTTGTTTTATATATTTTTATTTTCCTCTCCATACCCATATATTTATTGCTCAATACCGTGTTTCTTAGACAGCCTGCTATTTGTATCGCCTTAATTACTTGGTTTTGGTTTTCTCTGTTCAAGGACCTGCAATTTGTGATTTCAGTCCTTAGATAATTAAAGTTCATAACTTGTTCTATCATTTTTCCATGGATTTCTAGTATGGAATTGGTGTTTTGGATATTACCATGGAATTTGTTTTATGTGTGGATATTTCCATATTATATAGTTAGGCAATTGTATTGAACTGGTGCAGTAGTCTTTGTAGATTATCTTTATTGGTATTAGTACAGCGTGATCAGCGTAGTACATTATATTCATATTTTTATTGCCCATTTTGTATAATCTTTTATCTCGAATTGTTTGTATCATTTTGTTCACTACGAGATGGAAGAGTAGCAGGCTGAATGAGTTCCCTCGTCTTATTCCCGCGCCAATTGATATTGATTTGGTACTTGGTAGTTTGTATTTTAGTTGTGTTTTCACTATTGATGTCTCATATCAGATTGATTAGTTTTTGTGGAACATTTACTTCGATCGGTATATTTGCTATATCTTCGACTCTTACTCGGTCAAAAGCTTTCGTGAGGCCTACAAAGCATATGCACATTGGATTGTTAAACTCTACTGATTTTTCTATCACTTGGCGGAGTATAAATATTCAATATTGCATCTACAGTGCCTCTGTTTCGTCGAAAACCTTGTTGTTCTTCTGGTATCTCAATTTTATCTTGTAGCAAAGGGATGAAGCAACCTTTTTTTTAGGGCAACGGGCCAACTACCATTTAAAAATGTTGTTGGCGGGCCGGATATAAGAAACGTATTAACAATGATGGAACACTAGATGATAAACAACACACATTATCTTGTTATTAACAAAATAAAAAAATAAGGCAACTTCTATAGAAAAAACACAAATAGACATATAACTGAAGATAGTTATTAAAAAAAAATCAAAAAGCAATTATTATGGGAAAACATCTTAAAACAAATTTTAATGAGAAGTTTGTCATTGCTTCTTTGCAACCAATTATTGGTCTATACAAGATGTATCAGAAATAGGAAGAAATATTAAATCTGATGGTAGATTACAATATATACAAACTAGAAAAAACATTTCTTTGGCAATGGGACCCTTAAGATATGAGAAAATAATAATTGAAGATTTGACCCAAAATTATTTGAGTACCGCAGGATGATAACAAAAATTTGAGTTCAAATACATTTTATGCAAAGGAGAGTAAGATAGAAGTGCAAAAAATATCTTATCACCTGCCACAAACCAATACTATTAGGTAGGTCAGTAATTTCTATTCAGTTTGTTGTTGAAGCTGGCAAGCAGTGGTTCTACCAAAATGGAAAATTTTACGAACATTGAACTTACTCATGTTGTTCTTATTTACGGGGAAACTCAAGGAAACGCTCTAAGGGCAAGGCAAATGTACTTAGAGCGATATCATCAGCGCAGCATTCCAAACAGCCGTAGATTTACTAGAACAGTCCAACATTTACGGGATTTTGGCACGTATCAACCACACAACAATCACAGCGGTCGTTCAAGAGCGGAAAGGGTTATTAATGTAGAACAGCATGTCTTGGAATTAGTGGAGGAAAGTCTTAGTGTTAGCACTAGAAGACTTGCGTTACAAACTGGCGTTTCCCATTCTACTGTTTAGTGGATTTTGCGGGATCAGGGACTACACCCTTACCACGTTCAACGCGTTCAATGTTTACAACCAGCGGATTATGTACGTAGGCACGATTTTTGTGAATGGCTTCTTCAAAAGTGTAATTTTTATGAAACGGGAACTGCTTTAAAATGCATCCATATATTTTTTGTAATTTAAAGGCATTATTTCTAATTTAACACATAGAAATATATATTTAAAAAGTTAAGCTTTGACGGGCCGCACGAAAAAGTGAGCCGGGCCGCATGCGGCCCGAGGGCCGCGCGTTGCTCATCCCTGTAATGTAGCATATTGTTGATGATACTCGTTAGTAGCTTAAGGGTTGAGTTGGGCAATGTGCTTCCATGGTAATTTTGTGGTAGGTTCTTTTTCCCTTCTTATAGATGGGTATTGTAATGCATTGCGATGATTTGGGGTTTTTTTAACTTTTTTATTGCTTGTTTTACTTATTACATTGTTATAGATACTGGGGAATGGTTGGTATTATTACGAGGAGAAATTATTGTTTAGTTTATTGTTCTTTCCTTGTATGATGTTGTAAAATACTTGAACCACTGATCATCTTCTATATTTTCAATTCATAGGAATTCGTTGGTCTCCTTCTTCTGGTTCTGTGTCATCTTCCACACTTTACGTTATGCTCCGTACTCGTCGTATTACATATCCTTGGTACATTTTTCTCAGTAGTCTTTCTCTATATTCCTTATCTGTTGATTGACTCTATTTCTTGATTGTACATATTTAGCATACTGTTCTAGGCTTTGGTTGATTCTGTATTGGAGATAAGCTTTCTTTTTATCCGCTGCTAGACTTCATCGTTAATCCATTTAGTTTTCGATTTTGTAGCGTTTTTATTAACTTTCCTCTTTCCAAGAGCTTCTTTTGCTGCCTCTATAATATTCTTTTTAATTTTTTCCCATTTTATTTCTAATGGGTGGTTTGGTTTTAGTCCATAATTTTCCAATTTTTCATCCATCCATGTTTGGTATAGTCTTTTGGTGTTAGGTGCTACAATGTTTTCTATGTTTAATTTATCTACAATCAGTGGAGTTTTTCTTTTTATTTGTATTTGCAGCCTTAGTTTACATAAAACAAGACCATGGTCAGAACCTATATTCGTAGATGTCAAGGTACGAATATCTAAGATAATTTACTTATTACGAAATCTATCATCGAACTTTGTCGTCTGCTGTTTGTCCACGTTATTTTGTGTTGTATTGTATGTGGGAAAAATGTGTTGTTCAGTCATTGCGCAGAAATCGATTAAATTTTCGTCACTCTCGTTTATTGTAGGTTCGCTAAATTTTTGTTTGACTCCTGGTATTACGAAGTCACCATTGCGAACATTCAAGTATCCCATGAGGAATATATTTTCTTGGCTTGCTATTTTGTTTAGAAGTTCTTGGAGATTGCCATAAAATTTGTCTCTTTCCTGTTTTGCTTTATTTTTCCGAAGTGCAAAGTGACTAACAATATTCTTTCGTTTGTATAAGTTGCATCTGCGATGCTGTTGATATATTTTTTGTGTATTAATATTCCTAACCCTGCATATGCCCTTCTGTGTTTTCTGTTCCGTTATTATCAGTAGATAGTTTCCCCTCATAGTTGTGGCCTTCTCTTTTCTTTTGGTTTCGCTAATAGTTGTAACGAAGTTCCGGCCTACAAGATGTAAATTTTGTTTAATAAAATTATATGTAGGTTAATTCAGTGTTAGAGCGCGGGTGTCGTTACCAGTACAGCAGCCGATCGCTTTCCCCCAGCGGATCTCCGTTCGATCGAGCTCCGCCGAACTTTAATCAACAGGCAGCCCGGGTATAAAAGCGGACGCTCCGGCCAAAAATTTAATTCCCAGAGAGATTTTCCCAGAACCACTACCTGAATCTTCCTGAACCTTCTTAAACCTGTAAAACGTGGAGTAGTGCTCTGCGCGGAACAGATTTCCCTCAGCCGAAACGCGGAGTCATACTCTGTGAAGAAGCTAGTTCTCGATTCGATTTCCGTAGCCGAAACGCGGAGTTATTCTCTGTGAAGAAGCTATTTTCCGTCCAGAAATAAGTGGAGGTGTCCTTTACGAAATTTCTGTTTCCTTTAGTTAAAGCGCGGAGTCGTTCTCTGTGAAGAAACTAAATCCGATTCGACCTCCTTAGCAGAAACGCGGAGTCATACTCTGTGAAGAAGCTATTTTCCGTCCATAATTACGTGGAGGTGTCCTTTACGTAAATTTCTATTTCCCAGAATTATTAATCATTTTCCTGCCGAAGGCTATCTTAAAATAAATTTTATTTTAACAGGTACCTGAGCCGAGTGAAACCAGATCTACGAGTAATTATTTTATTTGACTTCATTTAAATTAAACTAATAAACTTGCCAGATACCGTTTCATAAATATTAATTTAAATCCCAGAATTTTAGGTAGACAACGGACGAGTCCAGACACCTAATCTTTTTGCAGAACTATATTTTCTTTAGTTTCGTAACTTTGTGCGAAAATTAGGTCAATTTTAGTTTGACCTAGTTACAGTTTTATTTTAACCTGACTTACCTGTATTTATGTAAATAATTTCCAGTACATCCAAGGAGTTAAGGAGAATCCGTGGCTCCCAGATTATCCGGTCACAAGAACTGTACATTGTTGTTTAATAATAAAAATCTTACTTTGTTACATCTAGGAAACGAGTACATAACGGCAGACATCTTGATCCGGTCAGGCCGAATTGCAGCTGTCAAACCGATTCAGGGCAGCCAATACAACAACACCAGACCTTCCCAGAATTCTTTTAACTTTATTTTATATACCGTATAGGGCATAATTAATTTTAATTTTCAAATAATACACATTTTATTTAGTTTTATGACTTATAGGCAATAAAAGCTTTATTATAGTTATTTCTTGTGTACAGTTTCTTGTGTTGCAGTATTAGAACCTTGGCTTATGAGCTACCTGGGGAATTAATTCTATTACGAGCCGATAGAATTATTCCATAGTTCATATATCATTTTGATGATTTTCTATTTCAATAATCACTTCTTGTTCTTTGGTATTCCATGAGATTATGTTTCATGTAGCTATTCTCATTGCGTCTTTTCTTTTT
>JABXWE010012143.1:0-10807 GCA_014611495.1 Limonius californicus
ACAAGCCCAGAAAAATACAATATTAAACTAATACTTAAAATTACGTAAAATTAAAAATAATATTAAATAAAATAATAATTATAGAATTATTGCTATAGACGTAGGTATTTATTCTTTATGTTTGATACAATTCTAACTATTAATTATAATATGTTTCCCAAAAGAACCCAAAAGAAACGACTGCCTTTTGTCAGATAATATACATTTCGTTTCATATGAAATGCACCACCCATTAAATATGTGGTAAATCGACCGATTCCCCCTGACAACATCCGCTTTGTTTACCTAGGTATTTCTTAGAACCTTTTAACTGGTCAGCTGGTCACTAAGCTGGGTTTAATTAGCTAGGTTTTCCTGGTTAAATTTTCAAGGGTGGGGCTGGCAGTGAAGACGAAAACAACTGATTTTTTACGAACAGAAAGCATTAAAATATAAATACGTTTCCGACATTAAATAAAGGCATGAAAACATATACTACTTAGCTGAGCAACAAACAATTTACAAACAGGTGCTGTTCTGCAGTGAAGACGAAACACTGATTTTTTTACGAACAAAACTAATTAAAAATATAATACGGTTTCCGACATTAAGATAAGCATGAAAACGCAATAAATACTACTTAGCTGAGCAACAAACATTTACAACAGGGTTGTTCTGCAAGTGAAGACGAAAACACTGATTTTTAACGAACAGAAAGCAATTAAATATAATACGTTTCCGACATTAAATAAGCAATGAAAACCATGATAATACTTAGGTGAGGCAACAAACATTTACAAACAGGTGCTGTTTTCTGCAGTGAAGACGAGAAACACTGATTATTTACGCACAAATTATTAAAATATAATACGTTTCCGACATTAAATAAGCATGAAAACCATATACTACTCAGCTGAGTAACCAACATTTACGAACAGGTGTTGTTCTGCAGTGAAGGCGAAAACACTGATTATTTACGAACAAAATTATTAAAATATAATATGTTTCCGACATTAAATAAGCATGAAAACCATATACTACTCAGCTGAGTAACCAACATTTACAAACAGGTGTTGTTCTGCAGTGAAGGCGAAAACACTGATTATTTACGAACAAAATTATTAAAATATAATACGTTTCCGACATTAAATAAGCATGAAAACCATATACTACTCAGCTGAGTAACCAACATTTACGAACAGGTGTTGTTCTGCAGTGAAGGCGAAAACACTGATTATTTACGAACAAAAATTATTAAAATATAATACGTTTCCGACATTAAATAAGCATGAAAACCATATACTACTCAGCTGAGTAACCAACATTTACGAACAGGTGTTGTTCTGCAGTGAAGGCGAAAACACTGATTATTTACGAACAAAAATTATTAAAATATAATACGTTTCCGACATTAAATAAGCATGAAAACCATATACTACTCAGCTGAGTAACCAACATTTACGAACAGGTGTTGTTCTGCAGTGAAGGCGAAAACACTGATTATTTACGAACAAAAATTATTAAAATATAATACGTTTCCGACATTAAATAAGCATGAAAACCATATACTACTCAGCTGAGTAACCAACATTTACGAACAGGTGTTGTTCTGCAGTGAAGGCGAAAACACTGATTATTTACGAACAAAAATTATTAAAATATAATACGTTTCCGACATTAAATAAGCATGAAAACCATATACTACTCAGCTGAGTAACCAACATTTACGAACAGGTGTTGTTCTGCAGTGAAGGCGAAAACACTGATTATTTACGAACAAAAATTATTAAAATATAATACGTTTCCGACATTAAATAAGCATGAAAACCATATACTACTCAGCTGAGTAACCAACATTTACGAACAGGTGTTGTTCTGCAGTGAAGGCGAAAACACTGATTATTTACGAACAAAAATTATTAAAATATAATACGTTTCCGACATTAAATAAGCATGAAAACCATATACTACTCAGCTGAGTAACCAACATTTACGAACAGGTGTTGTTCTGCAGTGAAGGCGAAAACACTGATTATTTACGAACAAAAATTATTAAAATATAATACGTTTCCGACATTAAATAAGCATGAAAACCATATACTACTCAGCTGAGTAACCAACATTTACGAACAGGTGTTGTTCTGCAGTGAAGGCGAAAACACTGATTATTTACGAACAAAAATTATTAAAATATAATACGTTTCCGACATTAAATAAGCATGAAAACCATATACTACTCAGCTGAGTAACCAACATTTACGAACAGGTGTTGTTCTGCAGTGAAGGCGAAAACACTGATTATTTACGAACAAAAATTATTAAAATATAATACGTTTCCGACATTAAATAAGCATGAAAACCATATACTACTCAGCTGAGTAACCAACATTTACGAACAGGTGTTGTTCTGCAGTGAAGGCGAAAACACTGATTATTTACGAACAAAAATTATTAAAATATAATACGTTTCCGACATTAAATAAGCATGAAAACCATATACTACTCAGCTGAGTAACCAACATTTACGAACAGGTGTTGTTCTGCAGTGAAGGCGAAAACACTGATTATTTACGAACAAAAATTATTAAAATATAATACGTTTCCGACATTAAATAAGCATGAAAACCATATACTACTCAGCTGAGTAACCAACATTTACGAACAGGTGTTGTTCTGCAGTGAAGGCGAAAACACTGATTATTTACGAACAAAAATTATTAAAATATAATACGTTTCCGACATTGAATAAGCATGTAAACACTATACTATTTAGCTGAGTAACAAACATTTACAAACAAGTGCTGTTCTGCAGTGAAGATAAAAACACTGATTTTTACGAACAGAAAGTATTAAAATTTAATACGTTTCCGACATTAAATGAGCATGAATACCATATACTACTTAGGTGAGTAACAAACATTTACAAATAGATGCTGTTCTGCAGTGAAGGCGAAAACACTGATTATTTACGAACAAAAATTATTAAAATATAATACGTTTCCGACATTAAATAAGCATGAAAACCACATATACTACTTAGCTGAGCAACAAACATTTACAAACAGGTGCTGTTCTGCAGTGAAGACGAAAACACTGATTTTTTACGAATAGAGAATAATAAAATAAAATTTTAACTAAAAAATCAGTCTTATTAGTGTAAATGATTAATTTGTTTAAGAAATTCAAGATCTGAAATAAAGCCTTTTTTTGAACTGAAACAAGTTTTAAACCCAGTTGTCATAAATAATATATGATACGGTTTTGTTATAAAGTTATTTATGTAATTTCTGTATTTCAGAAGTAAAATATACGATTATAGTTACGGTTTTTAATCAATTGCGTATTACCTGCGGTCTAATATATTGGTGTATTTATCGGAAACATTTTTATTTAAAGATATATTTCCCCCCTTGCTAAGTTTGATTTCGTTATTTCTGAGGAGCTATCATTAAAGCATTATTATTATCGTATACCTAAATCATTATAGTAGTTAACCTCGCTGAATATAACCCGTATCGTTAAGTTGGCTTTGGGCATTGGGATCATTATATTAACATTATTTATTACATTAGAATTATTTATTGCTTTAAAATATTTTATTCACTGATATTATTAGGGTGGTAGCTCAGTTGGTAGAGCGCTCGCTTTCTGAGTAAAACGTCGATTCTGGCTTGGGTGCGAAACCTAAACATTACTACGCAGATTTATGAAAATCTTGTCTGCAACCCACCAAACACAATTTCCCAATCCGACTTACAACCGTGGGATCTTAATGCTAAAAACGTTCCCTGGAATTTCTGTCGCTCGGATTCGACGTTAAACTGTAGGTCCCCCGTGTTTCTGCCTTAGCGCTGAGGAGAAGCACGTGGCAGAGAAGAGGCCGATGCCTAGCAGTGGGACAAAAAGGCTGTCAATGATTACAGGAATAATTATAGGTGTAAATACAACCCAATTTGAGGGAAGGTAATGCTAAAGTTAAGAGGAACTGTTTACTAAAAATTCTTGCAGATGAATACTATGCATACTATGAGTACCTTATTAAACTGTATTTCGACAAATATTTGTCTATATTTTTTTATTAAAACCGACATATAAAAAACAGAACAATCATAGCAAAGCATTATATTCTAAAAACTTTCACGACAAATTTGCTCTGCTGGATATCATTAAGAACAATGTTTTGAACGGCATTACAACCGCCCATAAAACGTAGATTCATCACCAAGATTCGGAAACCAAACAACAATCCATGCAATGGAAACATAAAGAATCTCTGCTACCAAATAAATTTTGTTCACACCTAGATGTACCAAAATAAATGTTTTGGGTTGTCGAAGAAATTCTTTTAATTAAGTACTTGCAACCAACAGCCACAATTACTGGTAAAAGTTACGCCAACTTGATATGGAAACTACGTGAAAAAGTTAAGGAGAAACACGCGGTAATTAATTGGCAAAGTCTTATTATGGCTTCATAACACCTCGCACAAGTGCAAAGTTGCAGCTGCCACCATTCGTAACTGCGGTTTTCCTGAGGATAGATTTTTACATATATAAAAATTTTGAAAAGCCGCAAATAAGAGTTTTCGACAATTTTAAAGTGGTAGCAGTAAATATTTTGAGTCCCAAGATAACTCGTTTTTTAGAAAGTCTGGATTTGTTGAAATCTAGCTGCGAAAAGTATTTACAAACGTTAATGGGAATTGCGTTTAAAAATAAAATATAATTTCGTATTCTGTTGTTTCTCTAACCTAATTATACTGGAGAGATTTCTAACTCCCCTTCCATTTACTTGGTCTGAAATTACATAATAGGATAAGGCGATATTAAAATTTCCATACAGATAATAGATATCCAAATGATCTTATACAGAGTGTCCTGAAAGTAAGGGGATACAGCTTAACTACTGCTTTGTAAGGTCAAATAGGACCGCTTGACCAAACATACCTTGCTACGAAAGTGTTCACTTAAGAAGTTATGCCGCCTTAAATGTTAATGAACAGAACAACTACTTAATACATTCGATAATAACTCGGCAAAACAACAGTACACTGGTTTAATATAGTGAAACTGACAGATTTGTAACAAATGTTACATTGCTAATATTAAGCCAGTACACTGAAATGCTTAGATGCGTTTTTCTTGAAAACGGTACATTTTATCAATATGAAACAAGTACTTTTTATGTAAAAATAACTTTTGTACCATAAACTTTATCATAAGAACAAAAATATAAACGTTGAACATGTTCGGCTTCCCCTGGAGTGGATGTGTAACAATTTTCAGCTTGATCCCCCGTTTTATTCCTGAAATATCATCATCATTCAAACTGTGTCATGCATCGACGGATGTAAACCTCCCCTAATATCTTCCATTGCTGTCGATTGGTTGCCTTGGTCATCCACCCGTAACCTGCGTGTCTCTCTATGTCATCCGTCCAACGTGTTTATGGTCTTATAAGTTATAAGATTTCGTTCCTAGCTCCGTGGTCTCCATTCAATTACATGCCGTGTCCAACGATTATCCCTCATTCAGGCAATGTGTCCCGCCCAGTTCCATATATACTTGCATATACGTACTTTTGTTTTTCTGCGAATTTCCGTGTTCCTCACATGATCTCGAAGCGTGATGCCTAGCATTCTCCTCTCCATTGCTCTTGGCTTTTCCAATACAGTTTTAATAATGGCCTACGTTTCCGTGCCATAGGTCAACGTTGGTAGTATGTGCTGATCGAAGGTTCGAGCTCTTATTGTGTTTGATAATTGAAATTTAAAGTTTTTTTGTAATTTACCGAAATTTGCCTAAGACCGTAATATTCTTCTTGAAAGGTCAACTTTTAGATTATTTTTTGAAAGTTTTAACTTTTTTCCCCTTTCGTTTCTTGGAGTTTTTCTTTGCTTTTGCTTATTAGGACTATATCATCTGCAAAATGCAAATGATTTAGGTTTTCTCCGTTGATTATAATACTTTTCCATCCCTGTCCCGTTCTTTAAATATGTCCTCTAGCGCTGCTGTGAAAATCTTGGACGACATGGGGTCTCCCTGACGTAGACCTCTTTAAATTTCCATTTTATTTGTTTTTTCTTGCAGAAGAACCTGAAAGGTTGCATTTTTGTAGATGTAGTGTATTAACGTTGTGTATCTATGGTTCACTGTACTGTTGCTTAAGGTGTTTAAGACCGCCTCGATTTCTGTGGAGTCGAAGGCCTTCTCGTAATCCACGAACGCTAGCCACAGCTCGATGTTGTACCGATTTGCTTCTTCTATTAGGGTTCTCATTGCTTGCAAGTGATCTAATGTACTATAACGCCTTCGGAAACCTCCCTGTTCTCGTGGTTGGTAATTGTCAAGCTTATAGGTTAACCTTTCTATTACTATGTTTGTGAAGATCTTATAGAGAGTTGGCAAGAGGCTGAACACATAGTTCAGAATATATGTATATTGAAATATAATAAATACAAATCAACTTATAATTTAGCCTACCTACATAAATACATCTCAGTGACTTTTTAGGAGGTTCCTCCTCTTCAGCCGGTCCTATTTGATACATTCTATTTAAAAAATCAAAAATAATTTAAGTAGTTACATGACAAGTACATCAGAAAAAACAAGGTTATTGTATATAAGTGATCAAAAGGCTATCGATAGCCTAGTGGGGTATCTTGCAGGTCTCCGGTTAAGGCCAGTGCTTCGCCGAGGAAAATGGCAGGTGGGTGCCTGAACTTCCTCTTGGGCTTCCTGCGCGAGAGGATCCAGGTCCTTAGCGTCTTCATGGCTTCTTCGCGGTTCTGCTCGATCACCCTCGTCACGTACCGGTTCGGGAGTGTAGCGATGCGGCCAGGTAACAGACTTCCTCCAATGTATAGAATAGGTCCAGGTGCAGCATCCTCAGAGGCTGATCGGCCTGTAGCAGGATATTTTAGATTTATCATCTTTTTTGAGAAGCAAAACCACAAGAGCGTTATTCTTCTTTGAAAAATTTGTTATATAGGTTTTTTGAAATTGTTAAAATTGGCTTTTTTCCATATTTCACCATTTCGATTAGAATGTTATCTTCGCCGGGTGCTCGTCCGTTTGTCATCTTGTTTAGCACAGCTGCTATTGTGTGTCTTCTGATCCCACGTTTAAAACTTTTCGTCCATCTGCATCTTTTTGGTCTTGAGGTGGTTCTTCTGTAGTATTATATAAACTTGCGAGCATAGAAATCGGCCCAATGTAAACTTTTGACTTTAACTACATTTTTTTGGAAACTATTCATTAGATCACAAAAAATATATGCTGTTTGAAAGACAATTTAATAGGCTTTAATATGAGTTGAAATTTATCAAGAGTGATTATCGTTTATACGCGTAGCAACCGGTAAACAAATGAAACGTCTTTATATGGTGGTTATAACGAGAATAACAATCTTGTGAAAGATTGAAATTATTGCCTTTGCAATTGAAATTTGCACATTATTCGTTTTTCATAATTTGATTGGTTTTCAAGTGTGTTAGATTAATGCATACTACACAGCAAAAAGCCGCCCAAATAAGTGCTTTAATCGAAAATGGACTTAGCCAGCGAGCTGTTGCTCGACAACTGGATATGACACGCGCAATGGTTCGAAGAGTGTGCCTACGTTATGAGAAGACTGGATCCTTTCATAGGCAACCTAGAGCAGGCAGAAAGCGATTTACAAAAGCTCGTGATGACCGCTTTATTGTGTCAACAACATTAAGAAATCGTCGCCTTAATGCGGTTCCAGTGCGACAACAGCTCCATTAAATACCTACGAGGAGTGGCTATTAGTCAGTGGACAGAAAGATGAAGACTGCAGGAAAGTAACCTGACTCCTAAAACACCTGAGATTGGTCCAAAACTTACCCCAGCTCATCGTCAAGCACGCCTGCGTTTTGAACGGGATCATTTAAATTGGACATTGGAACAGTGGGGGTCTGTTCTGTTCTCAGATGAGACCAGGATATGCCTCTATGGTAGCGACCAAAGAAGAAAAGTGTACCGTAGACCAGGAGAGCGATTTGCAGAATACTGCATTGAAGAGCGGATTGCTTATGGCAGGTGGTTCCTGCATGATCTGGGATGCAATTTATGGGAGCACGAACCGGCCCTGTTGTCATCCGTAGGGCCGACCGTGGTCACGGTAGAGGAGGTTTAACGAGTGCAAGGTACATTGAGGAGATTTGAGCAGTTCATGTGGTACCTTACGTCGACTACATTTGAGAAGAATTTATTTTTATGCATGACAATGCGAGGCCGCACACCGCAAGAATCGTGCAAGATTACATTACAGAAGTCGGTTTTCGGGTTAAGGAGTGGTCAGCATACAATCCCGACCTAAACCCGATCGAACATTTATGGGATGAGCTAAAACGAAGAATTCGAGCTAGACTTCGTGCCCCAACTTCGATCCCAGGGCTTATTGTTGCAGTAGAAGAAGAGTGGCTTAACATCCCACAAGAAACAATAGCGAAATTGATTTAGATCTATGCCTAATCGTATGAGAGATGTTATTAGAGCATGAGGGGATCATACCCATTGTTAAAAATTAAGTGTTAATTTAGATAATTGTCAATAACCATACTTTTTTTAGTAATAAAAAAAGTTAATTTGTTTCATGTATTAATTTCACTATGTTAAGCCTAAGAAGCCAAAATAAATTTTAATCGTCATCATCATCATCTGACATGGAGCTGACTCGAGGGTCAATCCTGAATACGCCAGGCCCACCCCATGCCAGTAGGTGGGTAGGAATTTACGGGATAGGGTGGGATCGGACGGGGCATTGCAGAACGTTAGCATGTCTGCAATGCATACCGCAAGACACGGCTGCTGCACCATCGGGTAGTTAATAAACTACGCATCAATGGGGTCGTTGAGTACGTAGCCGAAACCGCTATGCGATTATGCGTTGTACTTATTTCACATCATGCTATTGTTCTAAGGTTACTGATTGCACATCTCCTAGTTTCCTAATAACTAATAACCTACTTAATATTTACTCTTAAACTTATTTTTACTGTTCGTTATGCGATTATACATTTAACCCTAATAAACTTTGGTATCAAAGTTTCACATCTATCTATTGTTCTAAGGTTACTGATTGCACATCTCTTAATTTCCTAATGACTAAGAACCTACTTAATATTTACTCCCAAACTTATTTAAACTGCCCGTTATGCGATTATGCATTTGGCCCCAATAAACTTAGGCATCGAAGGTTCACAGTGCTCCCATTTCACATCTATGTAGTGTTCTAAGGTTACTGAAGGTTCACATTGATCGTAGTTCACATCCATGTATTGCTCCAAGGTCTGATTGCACATCTCCCAGTTTCCCAACAACTGACAACCCACTTAATATTCACTTAATAATCACTCCCAAACCCATTCATACTGTCCGCTATGCGACCATGCCCCCGACGCCAAGAAACCCCGGTATCAAAGCTTCACCCCGCTCGCATCTCCCATCTGGCCATTGTTCCAAGGTAACAGACCGCTCCCCTCCCCGTGTCCCAATGACCATCCAACCACCAAACTTTCGCCGCACTGACCATCACTGCCCTACCACTCAGTTGGAAGATCGACTCTGGATTACATCTCCTTCGCATCCCCAACCCCAACAACTTTACTAAACTGAATAATTAAATAATTAAGACCAGCCAAACAAACTAACACTTTATTTTAAAAGGAAAATAAAAGAATCTAAACAGTCTACTACTTGTTTTGCTATGATTTATGCCCTAAAACAACCCATTCTCGGAGCCGCCTGCACCCCGGCTATTGGTGGGAGCTGGCCTGGGCTATTTTTAGACGGGGTCCCTGTCATTGTCCGGCCTGCCTGCGCTTTTAAAATCTTAAGTGTGACTTGAATGAACACGACTGAACCGCGAATATATGTATGTACAAAATCCACTAAATAAATCTATTTGCAGTTATTTCTAACTATTCAAATTGAATCTAGTTTTTATAGCGCAAAGCCCGCGATTATTCCAAATTAAACGCTAAATCTCTAAGCGAAAGCGGAGCCCCACTAAAACGCGTGCACCCCAGACGGGATCCCGGACTGAACTCCAAGAAGCCAAAATAAATTTTAATAAATTTAAACTCATATTAAAGCATATTAAATTGTCTTTCAAACAGCATATTTTTTTTTTGATGTGATTAATAGTTTCTAAAAAAAATGTAGTTAAAGTTAAAAGTTTACAGTGGGCCGATTTCTAAGCACGCAAGTTTAGATATTGGTAAAATGTTTCTGCAGTTGCTATTATTTCTCCTTTTTGTGTTATAATTTTATCTTCTTCATCCTTAAGCTTGTTTATATTTTGTTTTCCCTCCAGTGTAGATACTGTGAACTTTTGAAGGCTCTTTCCGTCTTCCAATATTTCTTTAATCTTTTTATTGTCATAATTTCTTACGTCTGCTCGTATTTCCTTCTTAGTTGATTTATTTATTTCATCGCTTCCTATTTTGTCGTTTCAGTAGTCATCGGGTTTCTGTTATATCCACTGTTTCTTTACTGATTTGTTCTTTCCTCGTTTGTTTTTTTGCTAATGCTTCAGACGTTTTTAATATCTTGATTGTTATATCTGCATTCAGGCTATTTATGGTTTGGGTATAGTTTATTCTATTGCTATATTCGCAAAGTTTACCTTGCTAGAATGATTTTTTAAGTTTTAGTTCATCTATATCAATGTTGACAATTTATTTTTCACAAATTTTTGTCTTTCTAATTATGTATTTATATAGACTTTTGATCTTATCATTCGGTGGTCGCTTCCTACGTTAATTTCATTAAGTACATTCGTATCTAGCATTATACTTTTGTTA
>JABXWE010012144.1:0-13327 GCA_014611495.1 Limonius californicus
TGGGCCAAAATTTTTAACTACCTGAACTGTCACACAGTTTGACATACAGGTAAATGTCATTCAAAGCTCATTACAGCTGACTGCAGACGGAATAGCTTTTTTTCTAGGCTTGCTGCAATTGACTTTTTAAAAAATCACTTTGTATGTTTTCCGTTATCCGTCGATTGTAATCGTCAAGGGATTAATCACTTTTTATAAGTTGAATAAGTTACTGGATTTGTTCATGGTATTCTATTGTTTTGAGTTTCAGTTGTTGAGTATCTATTTTGTGAGTTTTTGATGGTGTTAGCTTTCTTCTTTCTTGTTTTTTGTTTATATATACCTTCGCCCTTAGCATTCGGTGGTCACTACCTACATTTAGTGTGTTTATTACGCTTGTGTCGATTATTATACATATTTCTGTTATTAGAAATCACGTAGTCTATCTCGTTCTTAGTTACCCCGTCAGGACTTTGCCAAGTCCATCGTCTTGTTGGTGGCTTTTTGAAGAAAGTATTCATGATATATAAATTATTTTCACATGTACAGTTTATCAGTATACTCCCTCCTCTCCCGTTTCGTTCACCCAGCCCAAATGGTCCTATTCTTCCTGTTTCTTGTTCGTCTTTGCTTATGCCAATCATCGCGTTAAAATCTCCGGTTATTATGAGGTATTTTGCCGGTTTTTCTTTTATTGCTATATTTATATCCCCATATAATTGGTCTATTTCTTCCACATCGCTTTTGGTACATACATACATATATTAGGACTCTTATATAAATAAAACTTTTGTGGTTGACTCTAGTTGGCTCCATGTGATTCAACTGCATTTCATCTCGGGAAAAAACAATGTGATTCGCATTATATCGTTTCGAATTGCAATTTTTATCGTTTTGTAATAGTAAATATTACAAATAACTATTGGATTATTACGTGCAATGCAGATACATTAAATTAATAATCGAAGCTCCCACTATATGGTTTACGCCGATGTGCTCGAATATCAATTTTAATTTAGTACATTTTAGTAGAAAAAACTGATAGGGTTGATTGATTGGAAATTATTCGATGCTAATGTGGTTACAGTTAAATCTGGTACTAGTATTAATGCCACTGTCAATCTATTATTCAAGATACCGGTGGTGCAGATTGAAAATCACGATGAGATTCAGTTTGCATGCCAAGTAAATAATTCAGAGATAAAAATATATAGAATAATTGAACACATTATAGAGACAACACATACAAAGTATGTAAATAAACAATCAAACAAAGTTTAAGAGATAATCTTCTCAAATGATATTTAACTGTAGCACATTTTTTAAGCCCCACGAAAAATATGTGATGTAACTCGCGTATCATGCCTTACGTCATCATTTTTTAAAATGGCAGTCCTTATTTCTTCTTTTTGTGTTTTGTATTCTAATTATTCTTCGCACAGCTACCGCTAAACTCATAACATACACGTGAAATTGATATGTGAATACTCTGACAAAGAGGGCGATAAGTTACTCAAGTAATTTTTCGTTATAAAAAGTATACATGGGATACGTTTTCTTTTACTTTGTCATTAACAGTTTGCTTGCCTACAGCAGCTGATAACGTGTCACAGTATTGCGTACCCTCACATCAAAGCTGAGTTACTTCTTATTTTTAAAAATCGATATCTCTGCACTGCGTTATTGCCAGAAATTAAATAAACCCAAGCAACCAAAATCCATCTTTGACAAGGGGTTTTCTTGACTCTTGTTATTTTAGATTGTCGTTTAAATTGATTTGAATCGAGAGATAACAAAGGATTTTTATGTTACACAATAAATAATTACAGCCAACGAATATTCCCGGCCCACGAGTTTCTTTCAAAAATGATTTTCAATGCCCCGCTCTAAGTCCTTTGTATTTCAGCATTTGAATATTATGAATACCTAATAGAATAACCAAATGCCACTGCGAAAGCATCGAATCGTGAAGAACGTGAGTTCCATAGAATTTTTATAATAAGGTTACAAGTTTTTCAAGACTGTTTGTAGATTTAATCATGCGAAATATTTTATGTAAAGTCGTGATACAATCTCATATTGTCAACGCAACCAAGACAAAGCATTCTTTTTTTATTCTTAGGAAAAACTCCTCCCCATCATTCATGTCTCTAGTATTACTCGTCAACCAGAGAAGCAAAGAAGTTGGTGTTCGAACGCGACGATTTTTGGAACTCCCTTAAGGGTTAAAGGTTGGGCACAGAGTAAAATAAAGAACGAGGCAAAATTGACAGCATGGCAGGGGCAAAGTAATGTTTTATATCGCGGGTAGAAAGTAGCGAAGGCCGTAATGCACCCAAACTGTATATTCCAGTAGCTGTGGCTCTTGAACGTATAAAGAATACTGATGCATTCCTTTCACACCCTTGAAAAGCAGGAAACGTCTTATTGATTCGCAGAGTGCTTTTTGTTTAAATATTACATCTGCAGACGGAATTTAATCCCGTCGGTATTCAGCAAGTCGATTGAGAAATGCGATATTTATATGCGGTTTTATCTTTCCTCCCGTTTCATCATGTGGAAAAAAGAAAAAATAGACCCAGAGAAAATTCCGACCGCAATTTGCATATAACAATTTCAGATCTTGTTTAGATTAAGGGAGTTCCGCGACCATTTCCACATGTGATTATTTTATTTTATTCTGTCACCGCTTCTACTTTCCACTTACCTATATAAAATTCTACAAGCAACGTAATCTCATTATAGCAATTTTGCCGTTCCTTTAATAGTAGAAAAATATTAATTAAAGCTACTTTGCACAACTTTCTTCCAAGGCTACCCTATATATTAAACGCTTTAATAAAATCGGAAATATATTTCTCGTGAATACTGGATATTCAATGCAAGCAGATATTAGTTGAATGTAGCGAAATAACGATAATTTGAAATCGTGCGAAGGTACTATAAAATTGCACACCAAGAAAAAGTATCTTCAACATCTTGACAGAACAAATTTTAAAGAACGTTGAACACAAATATTTTTAGTTGGTTAAATAAGGAATTGCTGGGAATAACATCAGACCGCAAACTAATGCTGATATATTTATTCGAGATGTTGGGAACTTTGCTTGAAAACCTACACAAATAAACACAATTCAGTTATTGCTATTTCACTGAAAGCATATTTCTTCGAAATACAGAATATTTGAGGAAGATTCTTCTTCATTTAAGTACTTTCCCTTTTAGAAATTTAGAAATCTTCTCTTTTACGCCAGTTTCGCATTTTGAATGTCACAAACATAGAGACCCTACAACTTATCCTCCGTTCCTAAGCCGCCGAAATGCAAACACTCCTACTATTACTATTACTAACCAAGCAGAATATATCGTTGGTTTTCCATTGTCTGCGAGAGAGAGAAGATCCGTTAAAAATGTTACGGTGTTGGTGTTAAACTACAAAACATCTAGTGTAGAGCTTAATACGCTTACTAGTAACCCACAGTCGCCCCTTGAAAAAATTGCGGTTGAAATATATGCTGGGTTTACTATGACAAGAGGTATTTACCCAATTTTTCGTTCTTTCGTTTACATCTTTTACGTTAGTTTCAACAAATTAGCTGGAAGAAGGTTTCTCAGGAAACAAAATAATTGCATTCTGTTGAAGTGTGAATATTTAAGCATGAAATCAAAATAATGTTCTGTAATTTGTAACAGACACCTTGCCATTCTGGTGGTAGAGTATTTCAATACAACTAAACGAGGTGCATGTTTAAATCTCGTTATTAGTATCAGTAATGCAGGGAACTAGTAATCAAAATCTTACGTATTTTATCAACCAATTGTTTAGTTTAGCATTTAACATAGTTTAACACAACCTCAAAGGCATTGTATTCTGCACACTAAACATAACCAAAGATAGCATCAAATTGACCATCCAACTATATTACCATAATTTACCATACTGATTGCAACCATATTACACACAGAAAGATTGTATTATGGCTTCATGTATGACGAAACACTTAAATTTTCCATGTAGAAAAAAAGTAGATGTAGTAATGTTTTAAAAAAAATAAAAATGTGTTTACTACCAGTAACATCGTTTGTGTGGTAACACATAATCAATAAAAGACTAATAAAAAACTGCTAGATAACAGTTATTCCAAAATACATATACTTACGTTTAGTAAAACTTCTGATATATAAGAGTTCGAAATTAAGTGGTATTCTAAGTTTTTTATGTCTTTGCTAGTTTTTGCTCCATATTGAATTTAAGGCTGTTACCTGTTCTCAAAAGAAATGAAATTTTTATATACTAAGTATTCTATTCCATAGCAACGACTTTGTTTAAAAACAATTGCAATTTTAAACGTATTTTATAGATTTAAGTTATAAACAAAATGGCTTTGACTTCGAAACCTTGCATTGGACTTCATAAATCTTATTAGGAATGTAAACGAAGCTGCTTATCTAGCCAAGTTCAAAATAAGAAAGCAGTAAATGTAGATATTGTGGAGAGGAAGACATGTATGAACATACCATCTTTCACTGAAATAGATGGGCAAAGGACAGGAACGAGGCGGAAAGAAAATTGGGAGTAAATATAAACGCAGACAAAGAAACTTACAGAGAAGATAATAAAAACAAAGGAAGCTGAAGATAGAGAACAAGAAGAAATGAGAAACGAAAATTAGAATGTAAAAACAAGTGAATATGAGAGGGAAGAAAGTAGAAGAATATAAATAAGAGGAAGACTAAACAAGGATTAACGTCGTCATCGCCTAACATCCTGAAATAATATCGCCTGATGGTTCCAGGCTGAAAGAGTAAGGACACAAGAGGAGTTTTTTAGTCAGCAAAAATATGACACTCCCCATCCATACGGATTGGTGGGCGTCTTGTGAAGACTTTTCTCCTCTTGCGAAAAACAATGTTAATGTTAATTTAGGTTAGGTTGGGTTATATTAGGATTAAAGTTTTTTAATACAGATACCACTAACTACGAGGTATTACATATAATTGCCGGTAAATGTAATAACTTCGCATAAATATAAAGAAATTTAACACATTTATCAAATTATCGTTTATTATAATCCCCGATTTATTTATATTTACCATAACATATACACCACTGAAGAGGGCTGCTTCTTGTCCAAGAAGAAACTGATAGATGGATACATAACATTTATACTGTACCTAGTATTTATAATAAATCCCTTCTTTGTGTAGGTATTTTTCAGTACCCTGCGTGTTTGGTTTTGGGAGCTTACAGTGGCACGTTTACCTTTAATAGTAATACAGGCTCGACAAATTTGCCCTAAATTGTGGTTCTGTTTGATATGCTTTCAACAAGTTTCTTATTAGAATATCGCAGTACCATAGCTTCTATCCATTAAACCTTACGTAAACAATTCTTAAATTATTATATACTTTGCATGTATTAAACATTACATACCACGCAACTCTAAGAACGACATGAAATTTATTTAATCATTCCAGCTTTTAGTCGTATTACAGATATCTGATTCTAGAACGTTGTTGGAAATACTATTTCCTACATATGTATTGTAACGGTTTTATTTGGTATCTTTTTATTTAAACAAATTGCTAGCGTATAACAAGATCGATACCCTTTTCGGTTACTATATAATTTTACCAAAGTGGAGTGGTTGCGTTCCCTGAAGATCAGAAAAAAATAAACTCCATTCCCTGGTTAGACCTTCGTCGTTTTTACACCACCTGTAATGCTATTTCCAGGTTTTACTTTCCACGGTTTTATGCTCCGGCAATTTTGTATCAGAAATGTTTTACATGCACGCACGGTTCGGTATTAATCCGGTTTGATAGTTTATATCGAATGTTATCATCCGCGTGTCGGTTTCAGTATGATGGCTCATCCTGCTGACCTATTTTTTCTTTACGATATATATAAATTAGGGACTTATCTTTATTAGTTGAAAAACAGCAAATCCGGTAAAGCAATTTTCGTGCAGGCGAATTTACTTTTATCGTATGATATACGTACGAGATTAAAATAATAAAAAAAATCCCGGGTTGCGCATTTCACGGAACGAAGCAAGTCCATTTTGCCGTACGTGATGTGTTTTAATTAACTGCTATATTCAGTTCACTTTGGGAATCAGAGCATTTAGTCGGATATAATAAAGTACGTATTCAATTCAAAAAGCTCGTTTGTGCGGTATTGTGCGACACTTTTAATAAAATTGTAAGCCTTTTCAAAGGGATAAAAATAATACCTGTAAAAACACTCAACTCCGTGGAGGCTCTGCTATAATATAATGAAAAACGTTGAGCTAAGTCTATGCGCGCGCGGAAAAATTGCTGTTGCAAAATGACGACCTCCACTTCAGTTATACTTTTTGATTCGCCCGATTTATCTCGACAAACGTAGCTTTTTATGGACGATCTACTTACTAAATGTTCTCGTAATTTTGCTCGAATCACGACTTCATTGTTTCTGTTGTTATATATCCGCAATAAAAACGGAATGCGCTATCGTAAAATAAAATTTGAGCATGTAGATAGAAAGACAGATACGCAAGACTGCACTAACAAAGCTGATCTGAGAACTGTGACATCCATCACTGGGAAAAATGCAGAGGGCAAAGTTGCTTAGTGGTATTTAGAAAATAAAAAGTTGCGAAAGAACGTGGCATGGCGTGAGAAACAATCATAATAAAGGTAGTATTACGGTGGTTACAGTATCTAACCTTTCACCAAAAAGGCCAGGAGGTGGATATGAAATATTATATTGCGCCGAAGTTTCTGTAATTAGCTGAAGCATATTAATTTTTATGACAAACTTTATATGTTCGGGAAGACTACAAATTAGCGGTGATGAACGGGGTCATAAAACTTTATATGTAGTAATTTGAGATTTTTGTAGCTAAGGACTCCTAGAGCGCCTAAAAAATTAACTGTGTTTAGTTATTTATTCAACCACAAAGTCATATTTTTTCAAGCGGGGTTTTTTGTAACCTGCAATAGCAACATTTAACTATTTGAAGTATGTAGTGGCATACTTTTGAAAATGCTGAATGCATAAATTATCACTATCTAATGTTTATATCAGTACTTACGAAATAACTTATTTTTGCGCATTTTGATCGCTGATAATATTTTGTTTCGGGTTTTAATTTTTTGCATAAACTTACATCAAAATTCAACATAATGTGGTTCTTCACATCGTATATTGCATAGTAGGTGCAACAGGTTCTAGGTTATTTTCTCGATAGCAATTGCTCGATTGTCGATTGCTCGCTGGGAAAGATGCTTGCCAAGACGGTTGCTCGCCATACGCTTGCTCGACAGCCAACTTTCTTGCAGTATAACTGCACCAATGAAGAAAAAACTAATTTACGTTTTTTAGTCACCTTCAGGAACAAAAATGTAATAAATATTACCCTACACGAATTCAAGACAAGAAGAGTCAACCCTGCTTTAACTATCAACATTCCTTAGAAGAATGTAAGATTTTGAGATATTGATTCCTACAGATATTGTTTTATTTTTAATAATACGAGGCTTGTTCAACTGAAACCCATCGTTGATCAACTTAGACTTGAAAACAAATGCAATAATCAAATTACGTTTGTTAATGTTAGTAGTGTTTGTAAGCAACACATTAATGGATGAGCCGCGACCAGGTGCACGGTGTACTGCATTAACAGAAAACAATATGGCATGTGTGGATTATTAGAGAAAATCCTCAAATTTCAATTAAGGAAATTTCAGGAATTGTTGGTGCGTGTGTAGGTTCTGTCCATAGTATTGTTCGTAATTTGCGTTACAGCAAAGATTCCTCGTCTCTTGTCTCTTGTCTAATGAACAAAAATGCTTGGGAATGGTCTTATCTCTGCAACACCTCACAGATTATAGGCAAAATGATGAGGACTTTCTTCTGTCAATAGTTGCTGGTGACGAAACTTGGGGTCATTACTACGAGCTATCCAGTAAGTTATTGTCGATGCAGTGGAAACATTCAAGTTCACCACCACCGAAGAAGTTTAAAGCACAACCTTCTGCAGGCAAGGTATGTTAACATTTTTTTCGACCACGAAGAATCGTTGTTGATAGAATTTAAGGAACCTGGACTAAATGTCAATGCAAATCTGTACAATGAAACTTTGAACAAGCTTCATCAAGCAATAAGACGGAAACGTCCAGGAAAACTTACACTTGGGGTAATTTTGCTGCACGACAATGCTAGGCATCATGTTGCTAATGTGGTAAAAGAAAATCATCAACGAAAGAAATGCAGGGTTTTAGACAGCATCCACCCTATAGCCCGGATCTATCGCATTGCCTTTTCCATATTTTTGGACTGCTGAAAAAGGCGTTAAAAGGTCGGCATTGTGAGTCTGATGCAGAAGTACAGATAGCTCTGGAAGATTTCTTCAATCAGCAGCCACAAGAATTCTATGAGCAGAGTATACATCGGTTACTAAAACAACGGGATAGATGCCTTACCTGTGACAGTAATTATTTATAATTAAATTGTTGAATAAATTTTTTATAAAGCAAAGATGGGTTTTAATTGAACACACTTCGTAAATTGGTTGGCGTGCAACTGTCCGGCGAGCAATCGACGTGGCGACAAACATTCTCGCGAACAAACGGTCGGCGAGCAAACGGCGGCTAATAAACGGCGACGAGCAAGTAAGCAGTCATCGCAACTTTCGTTATTGTCTGTATTATTTCCTGAATATTCGCACCTATTTAAAAGTATTTGCTATTAAAATTCTTGTGGTAATTTACTCTTCTAATCAGATGAGAATAAACGAGGGTATTGTAGCGTTACGGACCTTTGTGTTGTGTTTTTAGCTTTTATTTATCGTGAATGTTCGTGATCGTCTTATGTTCGGATCTAGAGTAGTTGAGCTAAATACGGGAAATAAAACACCAGAGAGGTTTAATACTTTTATTGTCATCAATATTAAACTGCAGACAGTGCAATTTAGCTACCTCCGGTATTTACCTGTTCAGGCTAGGAAACTGCAGGAAACCTTAGCCGAGGTAGAGCGCCGTGATCTCAAGTACGCAGATATTTAGCTGGGACGTATGGAACCCAATTTCCCTTAACCAACAACGAAAAAAGCGCGGAATAGTTACAGGGTGTTGAATGTATACCTGTAGCTGCTGCCGAGTTGCCTCCAGCGCAATATACAGGGTGGTGTATGTATACCTGTAGCTGCTGCCGAGTTGCCTCCAGCGCAATATACAGGGTGGTGTATGTATACCTGTAGCTGCTGCCGAGTTGCCTCCAGCGCAATATACCGGGTGGTGTATGTATACCTGTAGCTGCTGCCGAGTTGCCTCCAGCGCAATATACAGGGTGGTGTATGTATACCTGTAGCTGCTGCCAAGTTGCCTCCAGCGCAATATACAGGGTGGTGTATGTATACCTGTAGCTGCTGCCGAGTTGCCTCCAGCGCAATATACAGGGAAAAGATTGAGTTCTTGTTCTGGTAACGCTTCCTGATGGTTGAATCAAGAATGATCCCCTCATGACAACTTACTTCTGCTTTTATAGGCCAAAAACGGGTGTTGCATCGTGAGAACCCGCTGCACGTGTACCAATTTGAAAAACAATTCCACGCTCCATTTATTGTGAGCCCCAGAATATTTAGTTAAAATCAATTAAATTATATGTGTCCTATTAAGAAACAGCCGAAATAATTCCCTTTACCTAATTCTCAGATGCTAATAAATTTTGAATTTAATTACCACGTTTCTGTGTGAAGGGTCCATTCAACAAGAAACCGTTCTTCGTTTCTTGAACTAATGACTTTTAACGGAAATGTCCGTGACGAAAATATATAAACTTTTAAACAATTTATGCTTACTTGAGATCAGACTAATTCGAAGTTATATTGTTACCTGCAATAAAATAGCTAGAAGGAAGACGCTGCAAACAAATAGTTTAAAAATGGAATTATAACATTCAACTATCGAATGTGTAGCTGTTTTATAATTCCATTCATTATACATGAAAGTGGATATTTATTTTACGAATGTTGCCCTCATAACTTAACCCGTAAAGGACAGCCCCTTTACAAAAATAAATAGGTGTGACGGAACGGCCGTTCCAAAGATCATTGAAGCGTGATTTCCAAACTCCAATTAATATTCATTAGCATTTAGTTACATTTAACAAGAAATTTTTATGCGAGTATAGATAAAAATGAAAATTATGAGCATAATGTCCCAAAGTCCGACTATCGGTAATAATATACATATAATCGCAAATGCGGTCCGCTACAATATTAAGACAAATCCAAGAAAAATTTAACGCAAAAACATAAGAATACATGCGTTATACCTAGATTTCAAACAATTCTTCGACAGAGTACACAGAACAACCATAATAGAAGCAATGGAAGAGTACAGTCAAAATACAATAGAGTTAGTAGAAACGACCCTGAGAAGAACAAAGAAGAAGGTGAGATTCAAAGGCTGTCTCTCCAAATAATTTGTAAGTAACACATGATCAAAACAAGGAGACCCTCTATCGACATACCTCTTCAGTATCACACTAGAATACATCATAAGGGAAGTACAAATCAATACAAACAAAGATATCCTAGGGGGTCCCTATCAAATATTAGCATTCGCAGACGACGTAGTCATTATGAACAAAAGAGCAATTAAAAGGTTTAGTGAAGAACTTCGAAAGAAGAGCAGAAGAAGCAGGTCACAAAATCAATACAAAGAAATCGGATTACTTGATAATGGGGAACAGAAAGCAAGACGAAAACCAAGAATTAAGCGTAACAACAAAGAAAGAAAAGCTAACCTTTAAAGTATCGAACAGTTTGACATACTTAGAAGCAAAAATAAACAGCGAAGATAAACAGGAAACAGAAATACAGAAAAGAATCCTGAGTGCGGTAGTGAAACATGGGTGGTGACAAAAGCGGAAGAAAATAGACTACAAGCTGGGAACGGAAAATACTACAAAGAATATTTGGAGGTGTAAAGGAAAGCAAAACATGGCGTAGAAGAACCAACAAGGAACTTGAAGTTATTTAAAAAAGGTACACAGCTGCGGTACTAATACAAAACAAGCTGAGATGGTTCGGGCATATAATGAGAAGAGGAAACGAAGAGCTCATACGAAAAACTTTTGAACAATATTCAGAAGGAAGACAGAAAGTAGGAAGACCAAAGAAAACATGGAAGAAACAAATAGAGGACCTTCAAGAAGACGAGCTAACTGAATGGAGAATGGAGATTAAAGACAGGAAAACGTGGAAGAAAAGAATTGAAGCCAAACTAAAGCTGTTTTATATAATGTAAACATTATTACAGCACCGTATCTTTCTATACTGCAAGAAACAACCATAATGGAAGTCGTAAGGGTGGAATGAAGAAATGTTTTGATGTTTCAGTAATATCTAATGGTTTTGTATTTTTCGATTCGATTATTTCCAAAACGCCTTTTGGTAGTGCTGTGCTCTCCAAGTCTAGTGAGTTTCAAATTTTACCAACGTCAATTTGTAATTGTTTTAGTAAATGACAGACTATAATCCTGCAAAGCATAAAACGTTCAATAAAATAAAATCATTTATTGTAACCGTCCGTCTTTTGTTATGGTATATTTCCTTCATACCTTTTTCAGAAAGCATTTTCGAACCTAGTTCATTAGAACGTTTTCATTACTTGGTTCGCGAACACGGTATGGAAATTTCTTCTTATGTTTCAAGAACACTCTGTATATATGACAACTATTTAAAAGTGTGATAGTCATACAGTTAGCGCACATTACCAACACATATACAGGGTTTTTCAAAGAAAATTAGCCACCCTCAGTATCTTTTAAAACAATTTTTTAGTTGAAAATCGCCAAGACATGTCAACAAAGACAGCAAAGGGGACATCTTTTTGCCTAAAATCCGGACGTCTGTCATCAACCCCTTAGCCCCCACAGCCACCCCCTCTAAAATTTCAAATGGCACCATACCATGTGTGACACATCGTTGGAAAGCTTATTTCATAAGGAATTCATTCTACTATTTATTTTTTTTATTCGCCTGAAATTAAGACATAAAAGAATTAAAAACTATATTTTGTTTATTTCGGTTAAACTGCTGAATAGAGCAATTACCGTTAAAGTAATTGTTCAAAGTGACTTCCGTTAACTTCCATACAATAATGCAGCCGACTTTGAAAGAGCGAACGAACATTTGCAAGAACTTGCGGTGTCAATTGCCGACATTCTTCTCTTATTCTCTGCTTAAGATATTCGATGTTGGCCGGCTGTGTTGCATATACTTTGGATTTCAAATGCCCCCATAAGAAATAATCCAACGGAGGCAGGTCGGGTGATCTAGCCGGCCATTCGATGGGACCACGTCTTCCAATCCATCGTCCAGGAAACCGATTGTTCAAAAATTCTCGAACGGGAACCACATAGTGACTCCTCACCTCCGTGCACCATCTTGCTGAAAAACTAGTTCATTTTCAAGCAAATTTTCGTCATTTTCCAGTAGTTCTGTTATACGCGGATCAACAGTGGTGTCAAGAAGCTCAAGGTAAATAGCGCCATTCAAATTACCGTCAATAAAAAACGGGCCAACGATGTGGTCTCCTAGAATACCTGCCCAAACATTAAGTTTCTGTGGATATTGGGTATGGGTTTCCCTGCGGATTCGTGTCTGACCAATACCTACAGTTATGTCTGTTGACTTCTCCGTTCAAAAAAAAACGTACACTCATCGCTGAAACAGATATTATACAACAAGTTCACGTTGTTCAGTAGATTATTAGACATAATTTCGCAAAATTGTAGTCTTCGATCATTGTCGTCTTCGTTTAGTTCTTGAACAAGTTTTATCTTGTATGGGTGAAATTTGTGCTTTTTTAAAATTCTCCATACACTGCTTGTTGAAACCGCCGATGCCTGGGAAAGTTGATTTAAAGATTGATTGTTATCCATTGCAACGTGTCCCAAAACAGCAGCTTCAACAGGTTCATTAATAATTGGTCTTTCTGGTTGATGTTTTCTGTTTGTCACTGAGCCAGTTTCCATGAATTTTTGCATCAACTTTATAACATACTGATGGCGAAGGAATTTATCGGGATGAATTTCATTGAAAGCACGCGCTGCGGCTCGTGCACAGTCGTTATTTTTGAAATAAAAACGCACAATCTCGATTCTTTCGGCAGTGGTGTAAACCATGTTGACACTTTTATAATATTCAAAATGAACTGAATGTTGACTGACAGATGAAAAAACAAAAGATGAAACAAAAGCATCTACGTACTGCTATATTCAGCAGCTTAACCGAAATAAACAAAATATAGTTTTTAATTCTTTTATGTCTTAATTTCAGGCGAATAAAAAAAA
>JABXWE010012145.1:0-16072 GCA_014611495.1 Limonius californicus
AAATAATACAAGAACTAATAAAGTAACCAAATTAGAATCAAACTTCCTTAGCTTACCACAGAAGTAAATCGGCACTAGAAGACCTCTTCAAGGGTGTAATAAATTGGATAAAAACCTAGGGAAGATCTCACTAACACCAGAGATTTCCCTAAACTAGACCTTTTCAACAAAATTAGGAATAAATCCTTGGTCGACACGGACCGCGGTGAAAAATCTAGTACACACTTGTCAGGTATCAGACTAATTCTGCGGCTCGAGGAAATCTAATTCCACTTGACATTGAAACTTAACATGCGCGGAACCAAAATTTGAAACAACTCAGCAATATACACTGTGCGTCGAAATCGCACGTTACATCTTTACAATAGCTCTTTGGTGAAGTTAATTAGTATTTACTATAAGGTATAAGGTACCCTAGTACTATTGCAGATTTTTATGTTTCTATACCTAAAACACGCAGTATTCAACAGAATAATTTGTGGTATCTAAGAACTGGACGATAAAGTTACAGAAAATGCCATAACTTCTTAATAAGCAGCGGAAACAAGACTCACTAGATAGCCAGAACATAAGACAAGCTAGTAACGGAATAGCTATCGATTGCATATGATCAAGCTTTTGATTGGAGACTAAACATAATCTAAACTAACGGTATCGTAATTTATGAGGGTAAATATCTCAATTTTCAAAATAGTCTCAAAAACCATATAAATTTTCAGTAGAACGACAAACTGAAGTTCGTCGTTTTTATCAAACATATATACAATAAAGAACACTGTAGGCGTTTCAATTTAATAAACTGGAATACACCAAGTAAAGTGAAATTACTTAAAATAGCTGTTTCATTTCTTATATGTTTTTGTGTTGTTTTTAGACTACGTCAGAATTTATTGAAATCTGGAAGTTTGATTGTAGCTTGTCATGCATTTTTTATTGTATTGGGATCTGATACGAACCGTTTTTGAATAAGCTTCGTTGAATGTAAAAATTGTTTTACTACAGACTACGCCAGTTGTTGAAAACGACCTCCACTAGCTTGCAGACTTTTCATATTATCAATGCCGACCCGTAAGGGAGAGACGCCTTTGTTCAAAGATATATTTCAGCTTCACCATAGCACAGTATTTGCAGCTTTAAAGTAAAATTAGTTTCAGTACATTTTTTAATATTTGATATACATAAGAGTACATAGAAATATTCCATATTCCACTAAAGTTAAGTACATTTTAGAAACTTTTTTTAAAAATTATTTTTATAAAAATTAAAACTTGTAGTATTGATCATTGCTTAGAACGTTGTTCTCAGGAACGCTCAATAATTTAAAAATAGTTTACTTTAGGGGTTCTTCTAAATTATCTATATAAATGTTTTGAATGTGGTGTGCGAGTTCAAATTAGTGCGGTATTAAAGTAAAATGTAAAATAAAACTAAAATACCTCCACTTGGAATCATATACCAAGAAAGATAGTTGCGCGCACGGCATTATGCCGTGGTTGCGCGGATACTGTCTTTCCAAATACTTTTAAATGCGGGATTTTGCATTTACAAATTTGTCTGTGTCAACTATTGTCGATTAGGGTTTTGAGGTACTTAGTTTAAATTAATTTTTAAAATTATTAAAACATGCAACTTGCATGTACTCTGCTAGTAAAGAAGTTATTATTTTGGGGGGTAAGTTCGTACGACAATATTGACTAGAAGGTTTACAATCCATTTTTAGGTGCTGTTAATTCGCCACAAATTCTTTTGCTGTCTGGTATTGGACCAAAGCAAGAACTTAAAGAAGTTGGGGTAGCGGTAGTTTATGACCTCCCCGGAAGCAAAAACTTGCATAACCGCATTGCGTTTTATGTTAACTTTCACATAAATGACACCAACACTGCTCCCTTAAACTGGGCTACTGCCATGGAATGGGATGAGTGGCATAGGCACGTCTCGAATACGTATTTGCAAGTATCACTATTATATGTAATAATGACAACGCAACGCAAAAATATAAAAAAAATGTTCTCGTCCGGAAATTAAATCCGTGCTTCTTGCGTTACAGCCTGGCCTTTTAACACATCGGTCTGTTTAGCCTGTTTGTTGTGTAGGGTCATTAGTACATATAATAGTGGTATACAGCGGATTGGACTCTTTAATTATTTTAGAAATTAATTTAAAATAAATAATTTAACGAACTAATGACTGCAATCGATAACAGTTGAAACAACTTATTTGTAAATGCGAAATGCCGCATTGACATCTGGGACCTGGGTATATGGGAAGACAGTATTGTAGCAACTCTGTTTTGCTTCTATTTTTGATTTTACTTTAAAACCACCCGAATTTAAACTAGCAGACTAAATCTTTAATATGTATTTAAACATTTAAAACAAAATCTTAAAGTAAACAAATATTTTAAAATTGCGTGTTACTGAAAAGAGCCGTTCCAATCAATGATTCACAATAAAAGTTTTAAATTTTGAAAAAACTAATTTTATACGCAGTTTCTAAACATTATTTAACCTTATATATAGAAGTATTTTAAACTCGACTCGATCTACGTTGATCGGAATACACAGTGTGGAGTTACCCCACCTTAACATCCAGCTAACTTATTTAACCTTGTTGGAATAACCTAAAATCTTTTTGATAGTACCTATACGTAGGGGCACTTTTTATTACAATCTGTCTAACAATAATTTTTTCAATATTTCAAATATTCGATTAATCAAGCTGATTCGTGTTAGCAGTTTCACCCTGTATATGATATATCATTTACTACACATTCATCATTCTAGTTTTAGACGCCACAAAATTCTTAATGAGATCTTTTAAATCTAGAGCATCCACAATATTATTTACTATTGATATTATTGATACATCTGTAAGTCGTTCTTCGAACAGGGCGGCCTTGCATATTATTAAAAACCTTACGCAGATATCGGCGGTAATATTGGCATATTTCTGTGTAATCTTCTTCAGTTCTTGGAAGGTGTCAATCGGTCTCTTAAATATCGTTTTTTGGATATGGAAACATTAAAAGTTCAAGGAAGTAATATCAGGAGACCTTGTATGTACTTACACCATAAGCGATCGTCAAAAACTCCTACAAATAATTAAGTGTTTTCTAGTTGCATGCGCATCGTTGTATTGCTAGTTCATGAAAACGTTTAAATATTGCTTCTGTACCCCTACAGTTTACAGTAACAGACTCTTTACAAAATACTGGGCCGCTTAATCGTCTTCGAGAACCCTGAAAACCGAATGTCAACCTTCACTGGGTAGTGGGTGTAACGGAGCTGCACGAAATATATGAGGACTGTAACCAGAAGATGGAACCAGCTTCATCTGAATAAAAACTAAATCAAGTAATTAACCGGTATTTATTAAGTGATTTGTAAACCACTGACAATAAAATATACGCCTGTTATAATCATCCTTACTAATTTGTATCAAGTTCCACACAACAACTTCACTTCTTGGAAAAGTTTTTTAAAATGTACTTCTTTCTTTCTCCCCACGCTGCCTTACATGTTCCACGGCTTTTTTAAATTATAAATTGTATGTCTGCCACTTCTAGGTTATGTGATACTCTGATCGTGCTAATAAATCTGCTGTATTTTAGACAATGCGATAGAAATCAGCTTCAAAGATAGCCACTTCAGGTAACTTCCAGAGCACCATATTAATTCGAGACCGTACTGCGTAAATCCACTCTCAATTTTCATTAACACCATTCTGGAAATAAGACTTAGTCATAAACATTTTGTATTCTTAAGTCAACCATTTTAGCTGATTGTAGCAATTTGACAGTTGTACGGTAATAATAATTATGATATCCTGGCTTAATCTAAGACATTCATTTTGTTTTCCAGAACTAACCTAAACTGAAAATGTTGCTGATCATAGTGTAGTTTCAGAGATAAGAATGCTGATCGAACCTAAAGTAGTTATCGTGTTGTATACCCATTGACGCGATCGAAACTGAAACATTTGATTTCCCATAAATTATGTATTGGTTTATTATAAGTGAGGGCTCGACTCCGACAGCGTAAAGTCGGAATGATTTCCAATATTTACGACTATTTTCGACAAGAAACCTGGCAGTGGGAAGGCGTTTTTCTCTTACTTTCCAATCTAAAACTTCGAACAATTCAAATATGAAAGCGATTGCGCCCAGTTGGCAATAAAACCGTCGGGACGTTCTCTTTTATTTCCTCTCCGATTTCTTTCGCTCCCTTCCGTTTCCACCCCTGCACTCGAGCTTTGTAGCACACCGTAGGTGCAAGGGCATGTTATGGCTAGTTAGGTCAGTGACACGTTATATTGGATCAAGTGCCCCCCGCTTTTTTCCCCACGTTCTTCGGAAAGGGCCGCATTCGCGGGGGTCAGACGAATGATGGATGTAGGGCGATCCGAAATACAAACGGGGATCTTTAATACCGTAGTTAATTGCTCGAAGGCTCAATAAATGTTACGGAAGAAATATATGGGGAAACAATGGCCACACTGATGTGTCTAACTTTAGTGGTTTAGAGCTTTTGTTTGGCGGTTCTAGAGACCGAGAGACCTATTAAGATACTTCAAAAGACAGAAGAGACAGATTGATATTTGTCCTGGAAAATTTGATCGTAAATCCTGAAAACCGATCTTGGGCTATAAACTTTTTTATTTTGGATTTAACGTTGAGCTTAAAACCTTTGACCAAAAATGATGTGTTGTGTTATTTTTTAGAGACCAGCCAGTTTTAACTTTAGGTTGGAATCAGTTAGCTGCAATTAACTTACCGAAATAGCTTCGGGTTGGGAAGGAATACAATGCATTTAACAATAAGAATGAAATCTTTGATGTTGATTGGAATTAATATTAAATGAAAAGTGAAAATTGATATTGAATTTAAATATAAATGTAAATTCAATGCATATTTACATTAAAATCAGTAAATTAGAAGCAATAAAGCGAATAGTTTATATACCTTTTCATTGTGTTTACTTTTAAGGTTGAAATATTCAATTGGCTTTGCGCCACAATTTTTATTCTTTCGAAGGACTAAGATATTAATTTAGACCAACTGGTTGACTTGAAAATGTAGTATATATCTATCCACAGTAATGCACATTTTTGGGTTGGTGATAAGCTTTAATCGTAGAAAGACATGGAGATTTTGTTTTCTCCTTTTAGGGAGAGTTAGAAGTTAGATCGTAATTGATTTGGTTTCTCTTGTCCTTTCATCTATTTTTATTACAGCTTATATCATTTCTTTAAATACGCATTTTTTATACAACTTTATTTTGTAATTGTCTTTTTGACGTTCTACTGTACTTTTTGCTCATACTATTTTCAAATATTATTTTAAAGATTCAACTTAAACCAAACCGTAGATGTTTGTTAACAATATATATTTTCCTAGAGGAAACAATGCTATTCGCTTTTCTCATTTTTGGCATGTTACTATTTCAAAATTAACTTATGAAATAGGTGTGAGAGTCAACAAAAATCAAACAAGTGGTATTGAATTTTTAAAACGATCATTATTTGGAGGAGTCTCCGCTTCTTTGGTGGTGAAGGATTAATAAATGGTATTGTATTTTTGGCACTTCAGTGTTTCATAATTAACCCTAATAGGTTAGAAATATGGGACAATGAAATGTAAATAAGTAATTTAATTTTTTTGTAGATACTCAATAATTCCCCAGGAAAATCCGCAGTTTTATAGTTTTGAAGGATTGGTAAAGCATGCCATATTTTTGGTTCGTCACTATTTTAATATTAACTTATGGAATCGGTGTGAGAGTCAGTAAAAACAAAACATGTATTGCTTTTTTGAGACTCCACTTTGTCAAAAATTAAAGAAATATAGTCTATTTTTGATACATCAGTGTTACATCATGAAGTTTAACAGGTTAGATTTAAGCACAACAAAAATAAATAGTACCATTCTTTTGTAGATGATCAATAGTTTTCCAGGAAAATCCTCTGTTTGGTAAACCTTGCACCATTTTTAGCATGTCACTATTTCAAAATGAATTAATGGAATAAGTGTTCAACAAAAACGAAGGGAGTGTTGATTTTTGTAAGCGATCACCATTTTCTCAGATTTTTGTTCTCCGAGAATTATTAAAATTGAAAGTACTGGTACATCACTGTTTTACAATTATTCATTTACAGATTAAAATAAACAAAAGTCAACTGAAAGAAGGAAATAACATCTACACGATGAATATTTTCTCAGGGGATTTGCGTCTATTTTATTTATTTTGTTTTTTTTGTACAGCAGCTCGTGTGTTTGATATTTCTGTGCTGTTATCAGTACATTTCCCATTCTTTGGATTGAATTTTGATGTGCTTGACGCTGTATTTTTTTGGCTTCTGGCTTCTTTATTTTATCTTTTCCCTTCACAAATTATGGAATATCTTAGTAATCTCTTAGATTTTTTTTGTGATTTTATTTTGCGGTTCACCTTTTCATCCACTTACGCAATGTTTCCGTTTCGTTTATGCTGCTTTAATTGTTTGAGCTTTTGATGTTCTTCTTGGTCTTATCCTATATAGTCTTTTGTATTCCGTTTTTAAGTAAGCTTTTTACATTTTTCAATCTTATAATTTGCTATAAAATTGTCAACCTTACGTCTTATGGTAATTTTTTGTTGTTGTTCTATTTTATTTTTCCTTGTTTTGATTTTTTTATTGCTACTTCTTTAATATTCAGTTCTGTACTATGTAATACAAATTTTTCTGTTTAGGCATACTGATACAAAGATTACTAGTAACAACACATATGTATTCGAAACGTGCAATAAAAGCAGATGGCTTGAATGTGGTCGTGTTTTCTGTAATAACAGCATTCTTTGTGTTCCGCATTTATATGAAATTTCTTATTAATTTGCAACAAGCAAAACAGCGCTTTAAGGAAATTCTAAGTGGAATATTTTGGTGGTTAATAAAGTATGAGATTCCGCGCATTTTAGAGAGAAATTCCGAGTTCATTTAACGTCACGCAGCAGAATTCAGTAAAATAACAGATGGATTAGTGCCATTCAGGCAGTGTAATTTCAGGAACGCAAACTCCTAATTTAATTAACGTAGTCTTCAATCTACAAAAATCCTTGATTTAGTTACATTTTCAGATTTATAAAAGCGTTTTGACATATTTAAATTGTCAAGTCTTTAAGAAGAGAAAGGTATTTAATATCCGTACAGACATAAATGTAAACGTTTTTAATTAAGACAGACAGAGCGTTTCGTCATATTTATTTGGTTACTTCAGTTCCATAAATAAGACTTTTTCTCCAGGCCGTAGCGAGCATTGAACCCTCCTCCTCAATAAACCTCTTACTTATCCCACCCAATCATATATTATAAGGGTGTATTTTCCGAACATATAGCGTAATAAGAAAAAGACGCGAAGTCCGATTTTTTATGTCATCATCAAGAGCCATTCCGTCTCCTTTCTTCCGCGTCCTTTGTTTTTCCCTCCGAGCCGTAAACAACTGCTGCGAAAAGTTACAGCGATTTCTGAACAATCTGAAACAAATCCGCCGTCGCTTTATGCATTTCTGAAGTCCGAAGTTTGGTGTGAAAAGTTTTCGCGTAACAGAAGTAACATTCATGCGGGGCTCCTTGAAAGAACTTTTCAGATGAGCCATTTATTAGGCTGACGCACCCTCTTCCCTTGTTCATGCCCATGAAATATCTGGCTTCTAATATGATTCAGCCACCATGATCCTGTTTGTCACAGCTGCGACATCCAGCAGCAGGATGCGGACTGCTAGATGTAGATGTCGGACGAGCCTCCGCCCTACGACCTTATGTTGATTAGTTTACAAATGTGTGGCACATCTGCAGACTATTGCTTTTTTGCTTTGTAAGGGCCTGGCGACTAGTAGCTCAACCTAAAGAACTGAAAACTATTCTTCAGATGTTCATTGGAATTTTAATACAATTTGTCCAATTAGTTAAAAATTACTAAAATACCTCAGGAGATGACTATAAAAGAATGCAGAAAAGCAGGTGGCTGTGGATTATGTCTACGAAAAACAAATATTCTCTAAGAAAAACGAAACACCACTTCACTGGAACACAAATTCATGTTGTACCAAAATACTATTTCGTCGGAGAACTATTTCATTATTATCAAAACACAGTATTACGCAAACGCAGTTTTATGAAAACACATTTTACTGAAACATTATTTCACCGAAACACTATTTTGTAGTAGAATTATTTCATTAGAAGAGCTATCGTCGAAACACAGCTGTATCAAATCACAATTTCACCGAAACAGTATTTCATCGAACCCTGTTTCGTGGAAGAGTTATTTCATTAGAAGAGCATATCATCGAAACAGTTGCATCAAAACACAATTAGACTGAAACACTATTTTAACGAAACACTATTTCATAAGAGAATCATTGGAACGGTATTTCATAGAAACACAGTTTTCTCAAAACATAATTTCAGTGAAACACTACTTCACAGAAACACAAATTCGTAGGAGAATTATTTCATTGGAACGGTATATCATCGAAAAACAGTTGTATCAAAACATAATTTCACTGAAACACTATTTCTTAGGTGAATTACTTCATGAGAACAGTATATCATCTAGATACAGTTGTATCAAAACAGAATTTAATCGAAGCTCTATTTCGTAGGAGAATTATTTCATGGGAACAGTATATCATCGAAATACAGTTGTATCAAAACAGAATTTCACTGAACACTATTTCGTAGGAGAATTATTTCATGGGAATAGTACATCATCGAAATACGGTTGTATTTCAAAACAGAGTTTCACTGAAACTCTATTTTATAGGAGAATTATTTTATTTGGACAGTGTAACATCGAAATACAGTTGTATCAAAACAGAATTTCACTGAAACTTTATTTCGTAGGAGAAATATTTCATCGGGACAGTATAACATAGTAACACATAGTCACCCGAGCACAATTTCATCGAAATACAAGTTTACTCAAGAAAATTTCGCAGTAACAGAATCTCAGCGGAATATTAATTTATAGAAATAGTAATTCATTGTAAGGCAATTAATGGAAAATAATCTTCACCTCACCATAATTTTTTAGATTTGCAGTAAATAGTCCCAGGTTAAGTTTCCTTGTTTTTTGGAACTCTATATCATTGAAACACAATTTAACTAAAGCATAGGTTATCCGAATCACAACTTTGCCGAAACACTATTTCATTGTTGTACTATTTCATCGAAACTCGATAATATTGAAGCTCTATATTATCGAAATATAATTTGACAAAAACACTATTTCATTGAAACGGTATATCACCCAAACCCAATTTCACCTAAACACTATTTCACGGAGACAGTTCTTCGAAACTCAATTTCACCGAGATGTCAATTTATTAAATGGAAATTCCATATAACGTAACTAATGCAAAAGATACTTCACCGAACTATAATTTATTTGAAGGAATATTCCGGAATTTATAATATTGTGGTTATCACATTTAGGTTGCGAAAATTAGCGTAACGGAAACAAATTCATTTGTCAAATACTTTACCACTGCAATGTAGTTTTATATATTTTATCAACTGACATTTAGTGTAACTGGTGTTCTAGGATTCATTGATAAAATGTCCAGAAAAATGAAATACAGAAAATGAGCCCGAGCAATAAAGGATTTAAAACATGAACATGAATAAAAAAATCATAAAAGGATAATTATGTAGAGTGGTCGTATAGCAGATACGTTTATATCGATACTCATCATGTGCATATTACTCACTGTTTAAATATGAATCATTACGTACGTTAAACATTGTTCTGGTTTTGTGGAAAGTATAGTATCGTTGACGCTTACATGACAACGTTGCTCACTTTTAAACATTTCAACAGTCTTCTGGAAAACTGTAACCTACATCTGGCCATCTCAAAGTCAACAAGACCCTGCCAATGTGAAATAAAACTTTATACGAATATATTGCAATTATAAAAGAATATTTCTGTTGATGAATGGTAATTTATGTAGATTCCTTTTCAACGAATTACATTGCCATAATTTGCTGTTTCTAAACTGATATTTCGGACGGATTGCGTTCGATGAATTTTCTTTCGATTAATTGCTTTTTGATTAATTTAACTTTTGATAAATTGATGTTTTGGTGAATCAGAGAGAGTATGCAGTGAAGTTTATCAGAGTAGATGCCAATTATAGCCCCTACAAATCTGTTAATGTACTAGTGGTATGGTAATTTCTACAAATACTTCTGTGCGATTCTGTGAATGTTTGTGTGGATAAACTAATACTTCTATAGATTGGAAAAACTGCGAAACGAAATGTATTAGATTATATTAAAATGTATATTTACAGTCGGTATATTTATATAAATTAAAAAATATTTGAACAGAACGTTAACGGACTAGTAACTTCTAAGATAATTTGGGTGGCTGCTTTTTAGGTGGACTGTCGATATATTTTCTTTTCAATTAATCGCTTTGAATTCCTGTTCCTATAAATCCCTGTTTTGGTGAACCGGAAATTTCCAATGTTTCTTTCAGTGAATCGGAAGTATTCTTACCGATTCATTACTTTTTAATGAATGGCCGTTGCTATAAATAATGTTATGTGATATGTCGTTGATTTGGATAAAGTGCAAGAGGAACTTTATTAGGGTATTTAACAGTTCCCTAGAATTTCGATTAATATTTCGTGTTGGTAAATTATGATTCCCTGAAATTTCCATTCGGTTAGTAGTTGAATGTGAATGTTTACTTGGATGAATAGCAATTTCTATGAATTTACAAAAGCGTAAAAGAAAATTTACTAGATTGAAGGAATAATTTCAATTGATAATTCTCGACACCGTAAGGTAAAAGAGGAATTGATACAGAAAGATAGAAGAAAAAATTCTGTTGGTAAATTGTCGATTAATTTTCTTTTTGATTAATTAATTTTCTTATAAACGATATTGAAGTTTATTAGAATATGTTGTTGGTTATGAGAATATTCCTTTTAGTAAATTTAGTTACGTTTTGTTTCAATAAATTGATGTTACGATGATTTGTTTTCGACAAACATTACGGAATCAATCTTATGCTTGTTGTTTTCTGTTAGTAGAAAGAGGGCAGAGTTCCCCCACCCCTCTATATAATTTCAACTGACGTCATGAGGCAGAGTTCCTCCACACATAATTTCATAAGAAATTTCGATTTCTATTTTATGTTAGCGGTGATATCCTAAGGACTTTCGATTTCTATTTTAATAAGCCTCAGGTAGTAAAACACAGATAATAATCTACATTTTGGGTTTATGGAGGTGTTACCAGAAATTTTAAACGCTTTATCCGAAGAAAAACATATGGAATATAAACTGATTGATTACACGATTGTAAGTGTTTGGGCTTAAATTATTTCACTGGAGTAGCAGCTTAGTGGAAACATAAGAATGCCATTTTGCTGTTTTTAACGATACTATGAGTAATAATTACGAAAGTAAATTTAACTACTATTTGCGCACTTCTTCTGCGAAAAGCTTATAAAAATTCGGGGAAACGGAAATAAATGTTGAAATTGTTTAACAAATTGCACCATTAAGGCCAGCTTGGCTATAATTGTCAACTTTGTAACATTTCTGAAAAGACGTGCAGGAGTAACCTTGATAAATATTTGCTGGAAATAGCATTTCCTATTGTTGTTAGTTAATGCAGAGTAGCTTATAGTATAGAATATAAACTGATTGATTACACGATTGTAAGTGTTGGGGCTAAATCTGTAAAATTTACACCGAATAATGTGTTCATCATTTTGAATTATGCATATATAGGTGCGGTAATATTAACCAAATTATTGCAAATGCGGTATTATATAAATATTGTACTTGCAAATGTAGAACAAAGTGTTTATTGAAAAACTTTTCCATGTACTGTACAAAAGTAGCTTTAGATGTCGTAAATACAACAAAACCTGTAGATAATAACGTGTTGTTTAAGCACATCGATAGAACTATTGTAATGACTATGTACAGTACGAGCTAGTTTTTAAATTCACAACTTTTCTAACACAGAAAATTAATCATGTGCTAGATCACTTTGAAGAACATAATAGATTATGTTAAGAAAACAATCTGCTTCTTCAGCATTTCATAAAAATATATATATATATATATACAGGCGTCCAGGCTGACTCTATGACGTCACAATCGCCGACCGAGTATCTTACAGTGGCTTATGCAAACTGTACGTTTAGCGATATGGAAACAGGGATATATTGGTTAAAAACAATAACACACTATAAAACAGATGTTTATTTCAAAGTAGAAGGAATGCATGATGTAAACATTGAACTCAGGTATTTAAAAATCATACTAGAAATTAAATTAAAAGCTTTTTGAACTTGACGAACAATAACATAATATACATTTCAGTAAATAAAACTAGTAAAACGTATTCTGTTATTTTAAAAGAATTTATGGGCGGTACGTAAAACAATAAGTATTATTAAAAGTAAGGTTTATGAAAAAATCAAATTAAAATACAAATAATAACTCAAAATCAAGACTTGCCAGAAGATTTATACCTGAGTTTTAATCTTTTGTTCTCTTTGACTGCTCTTTACATTATCATTTTCCGTTTTTCTATAGTTATTTAATAAAATATTGGCAAACGTACCTACACATTTTCTAATTGTATCACTATGCGTAATACCACAAGTCAAACAAATTTAATTAGATAACGAATGATTTTCGTAAAATTTTGAAGCAATATTTACTAACAAAATTTATTGGGAGTGAACTTTCAAAAATGTTGATTCATATTTTTCAGTTATTAATATCTTAAACATAACATACATATTAATTACAATATTTACAATATCTTCTTTCGGGTATCTTAATCCACCTCGTTTTTGTTCACTAACTGACTGCTCAATTTCCTGCACGAGTGTTCTGTCCGTTTCATTTATTAAAGAACTCAATTGAGAAATATGATAATTTGCACCCCTCATTTGGCGATATTGTCGAAATCTTGCCTCTAAATTATCGGTTGGAATTTTCCCATTAATACATACTTGCATTCCAGTACACTAAATAAATAATTACACAAATCCAAAGTTGCTTTAATGGTATGTGTTATAGCAAAATGAGTTTCATGTGTCAATTTTCCGTGTCTTCTTTTTGTGTTTTGGATTCATCAACACCTTGAATTTTTAGATCGTTCCATTTCTGTAGCCCGTGAAGTAAATTAGACAAAAATATCAGTTTCTCATCTGCGTTATTATTTAATGGTTCCATGTATTTATGTTTTTTATGAACACCTCCATACAAAGTTCTGCAATTCATAAGTTTCCACCAATTGGAAATAATTTCTAAAAACTGAGAAGTTCCGTAAGATTTTGATGAAATTTTTAATGCTGCAATATTTTTTTCGTCAAATAATTTTACACACAAATTGACGTTCTGTTTTACTGTAGAAGTGGGATATAAAACCTAGCTAGATAACGCAGGGGCAAGCCTTACAAGTTTATCCTTTTCATTGTTATAAAGTACTTTTAAGTCACTTACAGAAGCATAATCAGTGCGACTATCATTAATAAGACCGCCATGCTTTTCATATTCGATATTTGTATTACTTTCTAATTCAAACACTTATTTTAGGGAAGATAAAAGTTTGCTTGCTATCAACTTGATTTACCCTGTTGTTTCTTATACGAATAAAATAAATATATTCGCTCATTATTAAATGGGTTTTTAAAATTCGTTTGTATGTTTCCACCGCATAATAATTCAAACATTTTGCGATTCACTCTGTTATTGTCAGAGAGTATACTAACTATGTTATATCCGGATTCCGTTAATAGTTTTCTCACTTTTAATGTTACATCTAATAATTCTTCCGATTTTAAATTTTTTAAAGGAAATAATACAACAACGTCCTTACATTGTTAGACTGAACGGAAGATATCATAAAAGTTTGTAATGTACCGGCAATATCTTTGCCTTTGTTATAACTAAACCCTTCCAATTTTCCGCCTCTATAAGAAATATCTGAATTTACATAAACTTCGTTAATTAACAAGTTTATGATAAGTTCCTCTTTACGCAAGTAGTTGATTATGTTTTTTATATATGTCAAATGATCGTTGTTTAAACCAAAATTTTGTAGGGATGGTTTGTTTGTTATTTGTTTGATGTATTTGGGATTCGGCAATGTCAGAAGGTTGGAATTTCTTAGTTTAAAATACGCACCCGGAAAAGTGATCTATAAACTACATGCCCAGATAAGTGTATCTGTGGAATAGGTATATTTTTTGGCATTCAACAAATATAGTTGTTCGCCAAGAAAATTAATTTTCTTTATAAAATCAACATCTAAATTTTGAAATTCTGATTTTTAAAAGACAATATAAGCATTCTATAGAGCTTTTAAGGTACGTCTCTACATTTATACATTCATTTGCTAAGATTTCCATAGATTCTAAGTAGTTTATAACTTTTTGCAGTTTAGACCACTTATCACAGAGTTTTGATTGTAATATTTCACTTAAACGTTGGTCTTGCAAAACAAAATTTTTATAACAAATGTCACACTGTAAGTTTTGATGAATTTTAATTGAATAGAGTAATTTAGGTACGCGGTTATTAATATCTATTTTATACACAACAAATACATTGTCAATTTTTATTTCGACAATTTTAATTACATTTTTCAGTTTGTCATAGCATCTTGTTTTTAAATCATGAAAATCGGTAATTTTATCAGAATCATCCGTTACTTTGTCTTCCACTTGTTTCCGTTTTTTTATTTCTTCATCCCGCACCGTTGGATCTTTTCGTTTCGCAGGCAAAATTTTTGTCATATATAGGAAGGTTGGTTGTGAAAAATTGTTGGAATTGTATCTTCCGTTAATTTTGGAATTTTTCTTTTTATTACCAGTACTGATCCATCCGATCGCGTAGCTTTATCTTCACGAATTATAAATCTTTGGTCAAAATGCTTCTCACAAACTGCTGAACTTTTAGTAACCGTGTAATTATCTCTATGTATTTTCCTTAGCCACACATTTGCTTTTTGCTTTTCCGTTGGAAAAGAAAACACCGTTGTTTTTTCATTCGACGTTAAATAATTACTAACGTATCCGGGAACACAGCATTTATTAGACATTTTTCAACTTTAAACGAACAAATGCAGTTATTGACTGATTTCTATAGTGCATTTTAAGCAAAATTATGCACTTTGGCCCTGAACAGTGCATAAGATTACATTGCGCGCGACCGAGAATATCGGCCGGCGAGTGTGACGTCGCATGGCTGATGTGGGGATAGCCTGCACGCCTGTATAGTTTCGCACGCCTCGTTCAGGTATAATAAAATAGTATAGTATAATACAAGCGTATACGCAAGCCTTTAAAGCACTGCTCCGTTAAAAGGCACGAGGCGAAGCCGAGTGCCTTTAAACCCGTCGTGCGTTGGAAGGGTTTAGTTATAACAAAGGCAAAGATATTGCCGGTACATTACAAACTTTTATGATATCTTCAGTTCAGTCTAACAATAAGGACGTTGTTGTATTATTTCCTTTAAAAAATTTAAAATCGGAAGAATTATTAGATGTAACATTAAAAGTGAGAAAACTATTAACGGAATCCGGATATAACATAGTTAGTATACTCTCTGACAATAACAGAGTGAATCGCAAAATGTTTGAATTATTATGCGGTGGAAACATACAAACGAATTTTAAAAACCCATTTAATAATGAGCGAATATATTTATTTTATTCGATTCTGTTCATTTACTTAAATGTATAAGAAGCAACTGGGTAAATCAAGTTGATAGCAAGCAAACTTTTATCTTCCCTAAAATAAGTGTTTGAATTAGAAAGTAATACAAATATCGATTATGAAAAGCATGGCGGTCTTATTAATGATAGTCGCACTGATTATGCTTCTGTAAGTGACTTAAAAGTACTTTATAACAGTGAAAAGGATAAACTTGTAAGGCTTGCCCCTGCGTTATCTAGCTAGGTTTTATATCCCACTTCTACAGAAAAACAGAACGTCAATTTGTGTGTAAAATTATTTGACGAAAAAAATATTGCAGCATTAAAAATTTTATCAAAA
>JABXWE010012146.1:0-48856 GCA_014611495.1 Limonius californicus
TTCTTTCGTTACTGAAAGTAGTGGCTTCCTTTGAAGTGCCCAGGTACCAAATATTATTAAAATTGGTTAACACGTTTCTGAACAGCATACAAAAATGTGATTTTTTAAGTAAACTTTGAACTCCTCTCACGGGCAAACGGTACATTTTGGCATATGAAAAAGTTGGGTCCAATCGACTTCTTTTGACCTCAAGAATACGTGGTAGCTCTATGTCCCAGGAGTTTTGGGACACCCTGTATTTAAAATAAAGTTAAATTTAACATTATAGGGTTTCTTTGTAAAGACTCTTAAACAGATATTTCAGAGATATATTCACCGTTTCGGAGTTAATTTCCTCAGAAAGTATAGTGCATCCTATGAAGAAACGCCAGTTAAAAACGATTTAAATTTAACTTCTTGGGTGTCAATTCTAACTTTTTAACTTGCTCTCATTGTTATTTCAGATATGCAATTCTGAAGATGTTACCACTAATGACACAAGAAATCTTATGGGATTCAAAAAGAGCCAAGTTGCTTAAGCCAAATTGAACTGTATTGAGTACAAAAACGATCGATTTTTCTTACATTTGGTTAGGTAAAAGCATTTTTAGACAGTTTTTTGAGTGGTACATCCAGATTTTTTTTGCGGTTTCCTTGCAAATGTTACATATAATGGCATGGGGTTTAAAAACTATGTTTAACGTCTTGTTTATGTACTTCAATGCATTGTTAAAAGCATAATTCAACTTCCTGGCGTTTACATTTATTGGCTTAAGCCAAGTTTAAATCCTTGGTCGCGTATTTTTAAAACGTTATCTAGATTTTTCGGTTTGGATTATTCTAATGAAGATGATGAAGATGTAACATATAAGATCCTAAGAAACCTCATAGGGTTTAAAAGTGATTCAAGCTAAGTTTTGGTATATGCAAAAGTATTAATTCTGTTAAGTTTAGTGGTAGAGCTTCCACTATTATGCACAAGATATATTAGGATGTGTTTTAGATGTTAAATTACGTTGAAGATTAACACGTAACGCTGGTGGAATCATTGTAGTATTTAAAAACAATGAAGTTGCCTTAACCCAAGTCTTATTTATGCACTTTAAGATTTTTTAAAAATGACAGTTTGGCTTAAGCCAAATATATTACCCCATTTAAGAATATTTTTGAGGAAATATATCTGACGCTATCAGTTTTTCCCGAGTTTTGCTTGAGAAATAAAATTAATTCGCCCTGTAGATAGTATAGTAACGGTTGGCTTAAGCCAAGTATAATTACTTCATCGTGTGCAAACAACGTAAAAGAATTTTTTTTAAATTAATTTTTTTTAATAGGGGTTTTCCTCCGTATTTATGTCACTCTGAATATGTAACACATGGTGCCTTAAAACTCTGTAGGTTTCAAAAACCACCTTGACTTCCTAAGTTCAACTTTCTTCTTATTTGAATACTTAAATATATCTTTAAAACCGTTAACTCTTTCGGTATGTTCTCGTTGTTATTTAAAAGATTGAGCAAAACTTTTTCAGTCTTGTATACTTTAAGGGTTTGTCGTTTAACTTTCATTTTTTGAAGCAGATTTTTCGTGTTTAAAAGCCATATATTGCCTTAAGCCAAGCTATATTTGTGAATATACAGATAATCTGTTTCGCCAAATCCTTAAATGACACTTAAACGATAGATTTAGATCTTTTGTCGTTTGCCACTGTGTTGGTTTACTTTGAATACGTGCTGTTCCATGAAACGAATTGACTGTAGTTATCTTGAATTGTAACTCGATGAAGCTGTACAGTTGAAAAACGATTAGCTGGCTTTTAAGCCAAGTTTAATTGCATTCTTGGATAAGTAATGTAAATATATTTTTAAAACGGTTAACTCTTGATTGAGCAAAACGTTTTGCGTTTAGTATACTTTAAGGGTTTGTCGTTTAGCTTTTAGTTTTTGAAGCAGCTTTTTCGTGTTTAAAAGCCATATATTGCCTTCAGCCAAGCTAGATTTGTGTATATACAGATAATCTGTTTCTCCAAATCCTTAATTGATACTTAAACTATAGATTTAGATGTTTTGTCGTTTGCCACTGTGTTGGTTTATTTTGAACACGTACTGTTCCATGAAACGAATTGACTGTAGTTATCTTGAATTGTAACTCGATGAAACTCTACAGTTGAAAAACGATTAGCTGGCTTTTAAGCCAAGTTTAATTGCATTGTTGGATAAGTAATGTAAATATATTTTTAAAACGGTTACCTCTTTCGGTATGTTCTCGTTGTTATTTAAAAGATTGAGCAACACGTTTTCAGTCTAGTATACATACTTTAAGGGTTTGTCGTTTAGCTTTTAGTTTTTGAAGCAGCTTTTTCGTGTTTGAAAGCCATATATTGCCTTAAGCCAAGCTAGATTTGTGTAGATACAGATAATCTGTTTCGCCAAATCCTTAAATGACACTTAAACGATAGATTTAGATGTTTTGTCGTTTGCCACTGTGTTGGTTTACTTTGAATACGTACTGTTCCATGAAACGGATTGACTGTAGTTGTCTTGAATTGTAACTCGATGAAGCTCCACAGTTGAAAAACGATTAGCTGGCGTTTAAGCCAAGTTTAATTGCATTCTTGGATAAGTAATGTATTTTTAAAAACGTTAGTTTTTGAAGAAGAACTTCTGGTTTGACATGTGTATGAGTTCACTCAGAAGACGTAAATAAGAAGTTATAGGTTGAAAAACCAACAGTTCACTTAAGCCAAGCTTAACTTTCCGTTTCGGTTTCAGAATCTTTGCTGGCTAACATTTTCCAATTATGTTTAACCGTTTGTTTCGATACGCAAAACCATATTGTTATAAAGTTTTCTGTAGTTGTTGTGGTTATTTAAGAGATGTCTATGTTTACCTAGAATTTTTTTGCAGATTCACTAATTGGCTTAAGTAAGATTTTAAAGTTAGTCCAAGTTATAGAGGGTTATTTAGTGATTAAGCCATCAACCCATCAAAATTGTGTTAACAAGCTTATGTGGTTCTAAATAGCGGAAGTTTCCCCCACGAGGGTCATTCGCAGACTCCTCTAATATGTGCTTGTTGAAGAATATTACCGTTGCGAAGGGTTGGGGTGGTAACACGTGGGGGCTGTTGGAATAAGGTCCAGTAATGAAATTTTTCCCAATCCGCCCCTAAAAGTAGTGCTTATTATTGTCATTGCACGGCAGATGGTCGTAAAGGGTATCCAAAAATAATAAAACCATAGTCGGGGTCGTAGTTTCCTCTACGAATTGTCGTTTAATGGGGGTTAGTAGCTATTGCGGGTTGTAAAATGTTTTCTGCAAACAAATTTACTGCATACAGGGTGTCCTTTAACAGTGTAGAGCAAATCAGGCGTCGTATCACGTTGCGTCAACTCAATTTTCTTCTAAATATCCAATTAAATATTTTTGGGGCGAAGCTGTTACACTTTAAGGGGCTAAAATTAAAATTCCAGTCTTGTTCCTCTTGAAGTGGCTTGAGGTAGAATATTCAGAAATTTGTAATCAACTTTCAGGAGCTTAACGAGTCTGAAAAATTCTTGAAACGGAAGGCGTGCTCATTCAGCTCGTAGTGGAAAATTATCGCCAAATTGTTTGTTGTTTATTCGTGAACAGAAATGGAAAGAGTTACTTTTATTGTGTGGTTTTACGAGTTACGTAATTAGTTTTATAATTAAAACGGAAAAAACATTGGTTGATGCGGTAACAATATCAACGCTATTAAATTGTACTGTTATGTATATTTGTATCTTATTAATCTTGCATTAACCACATCCATTAAAGGAATATTCCTTGAAATTGCATGTTTAATTTAAACAAATAAAATAATGAAGAATTATTTAACATGAGACTTATTAGGAAATTGAAGGCCGATCGGCCGTAAAAAAATGGTTAAGTTGAAAATAATTTTATTATAAAATCTTTGATACTTTTTGAGGCCGTAGTCGTCGAGAAAACGATAGTGGGCATCTAAAAAATTGTTAAGAAGAAGGAAGAGGTGACAGTCACCAGACACTGTATGGGCGATATTTAAAAAAATCCCGATTGATTTGTTCAGTAGGTCGCACAAGACGAGCTGCCGCGTGCGATCGGGCTCACTCGAGAGATCAGCAATCTTTTTATTCTGAAAGGCCCTTCTCGACTTTATGAAGGTCTCGACGTACAAGTCTGCATTAATTACCACGTTCCAGGAAAACAGCCAACAATACGCCTCTCCTGAGGGTTTTCCACAGGGTGGGGTTCTGTCTCCACTGCTGTGTAATTCAGTGGTGGGCAACCTTCTAAGCTCATTCAATAATGCTAGGTTCTATACCATTGGATAAGCGGATGACATTGCCATCCTCATCACAGGAAAATTTGAGGGATCGCTCTGCATCTTAATGCAGAAGGCTTTCCAAATAACGGATAAATGGTGCAGTGATCAGTCCCTCTTTGTTAACCCCTTGAAGACAGAAATGGTACTTTCCACGAAGAAAAGGAAGGTTGAACCCTTACGTCCACCTCTACTATTTGACACTTCTCTCAGCTTTTCACATAGTGTCAAATAGCTGGGAGATATTTTTGACAAACAGCTGAATTGGTTAAACATTTGAAAGCTAAAATTGAGAAAGCAAGGGGGTTTCTAGCAGTGTCCCTGCGAGGGGACTTTCTCCCAGAGTTACCTTGTGCCTGTATATTGCTGTTATTAGGACCTATGCTATGTTATGAAGCACTTGTCTGGGGGTCCTGGCCAGACAAGTTACATCAGCAACCAAACTAATACATGTGCAACGTAAGTTCTACGCTCAACCCCTACGGCTGCCTTAGACTCACTTGACCTTTTTGTGGAGGAAGTAGCTGTGAGCACGGCTTTGAGGCTGCGCCATAAGGGTCTGTGACACACAGCAGTGAGAGGAGACGGGCATACCCGCACCCTGGATGAGGGTGTTGTCAAGACCCCTCTTCTAAACGCAATGGTAGACTACCTCCCTCCATAATATGCCTTCAATAGACACCTCAGTGTTTATACCAATACTAATCCAACCCAGTATATGGACATATCCATCTTTACCTACGGATCTAAAACAAGGCATGGAACGGGTGCCTCAGTCTTCCCCGATGACTTAAACCTACGCCACAGTATACTACTAGGCAAAATTTCTACTGTCTTCCAAGCGGAGGTAGTGGGAATGGTGCAAATGCAATTCTTGAACGACAGACCAACAGTCAACGTGTTGGTATCTACACTGACATCAGAGCATTTCCCTTATATGGGTGAAAGGATATGACGGAAAGTACAGCAATGAGGAGGCTGATGAGATTACCACGCTAGCCTCCCATCAACTTCTTTGAGGACCAGAACCAGTTATTCCTATATCCCTGATGACGTTAAGCTTTATGCTATACCAAGAAAACCTAAAAAACTTCACACGAAGATGGGCAAACACTGAAAGTTTCCGTCATGCAAAGGCTTCTATTACTTCACCCTTGCCAAAGACAGCCAAATATTGTGTGCAACGGTCCCGAAAGAAGCTGCGACTAGTTGTAGGTTTCTTATCTGGATACTGCACCCTAAATCAACACATGCACAGGATGGAACTGGTGGACAGCCCAAACTGTCGAGGATGCAACGGGATTAACGAGACAGCAGAACACGTCCTGTGCCACTGCCCAGTTCTCGCAACAATCAGAGGATCCATATTAGGAGACTTTTGACCAGTTGCGGATATCCTCAAGTACATCCAAAGGATTGGATGACTTGGGTGATGCTCAAATTGGGGATCTGCTGGGGAGATGCACAATGGGCCCACCTAGGTCGCCTAAGTGCACGTAAGGTAACTCACCCTCCCAAATCTTGCAATGAACATTGAACGCCTTTCTTGCCTCAAAAAGCAGTCGTCATAAAGTTTTGGTTCTTGAACGTTTGCTTGAACTTGTTGGCATTGGGGGAGCTCGCTTGCCCCCACTGTATTGTTTTTTGCTTGGTTTTAAGATTGTGTACAGAATTCAAGTCTCATCGCCAGTCACAATGTCATGCAGGTATTCATCGCCACCAGCTTTGTAGCGATTCAGAAATATTTAAACCGCCCTGTCTTTCTGCATAGGCCTCGTACATCGTATCTTGCTATTAAAATAGCCACCAACGCATTTCAATACGTAAGTTAAATTCATTTTTAAATACAAATAAATTCATCATTCGATTAAGCCATTTACAAAAAGAGGTAATTATGAAGCAATTGTTTTAATGTTTATGCAGGTAATGACTATCGATGTGTATAATGACGTACCATCACGTCAAAAAAAAAGTGGAATAGCTTCATTACTCTGAAAATTTAATAAATTCCAAGGTGAAAGTTCCTCTCGAGCCTCAACTTTTATTTAATTATTAACTCGGCTATAATTGGTATAATCTCGCAACTAATCTGAATATAAAATTTAATATAGGAGAGAAATCGCGAAGTTTAACCAGGTTTGTTACCTACCTATTCAAGAAGTTTCAGAAGCAGACAACAAAATTACAACCCAATTAGGGCTAATCTTGCTCAGCATCCTGTAAATCCTTAATTTCAAATCCAGAAGCAATCCTGTTTGTTCTGATCCTGGTCGTTGGAAAAAACTGTCTTTTCTAAATTCCAATCCGTTGCGAGAGATTGCGTCCTTGATTTCAAGATCACCTGTGGCTGTTTATTAAGCAACAGATGAAATCGTTTTAAAAACCGGTTGAGGAATTACAAACATGCATTTAATATCTACTACTTGTGATTTAGCGAATGTTTTGATTTGTGACAAAGTAGAACACAGGAAATATATTATTCTAAACGAAAACCTGGGGCAAGAAGGAATATTAAATTAAGCTTAAATTAAGTAAGCTAGGTTAGTTAGTTATTCGATTGTATGTATACGAAAAATAATTCCAGCAGTCACTGCATATTTGAGAGAGTATACTGAGAGTACCAAATTTAAATTTAAAATTGGAGTTTTGAAACGCTAAGAGATATAACTTTGGGTCGATAGTACTAATTAAATGAATAAAATATAACCAATTTAGAAGGAGTATTATAAGAATCCATTTTTAGAATTGAGAAGGTGCTAAAATGACTCAAAATAAGCTAAAACCTTTATACATATGATTTTTATACTAGCAGAGAATATATCATATATATAGGTCAAAAATAAATGAAAAAAATACAGTAAAATCATCCTACGTTTATAGTATACACGGACATAATTTAGGGAAATTTTTCACCGCATTACAAACTACTACCATTTAATAATATGATGCTCACAACCCCAATATGCCAATATGACGATTTATCAGAATCAGAATCAGAACAGAACAATGCAAAACTCTGTAAATAATTTATTTTGTCGTACACTATATGTATTGCCATTTACATTGGCTGCAGTTCGCGTCTCAGCTTAAGACCCCTAAAAGATGGGGAAAGGAATAGGTCTCTAGGATGTTTTGCCGCGGTCAGTTTTGGTGCAGAACCGGTTTGGCGTAAGGACGGTTGGGCGCAGGGACTGTTGGGTGGAGGGACGTTTGGGCGCAAATGTGTATTAAAGTGGTCATTTTTTAACAGATCTACGTATATACAAATTCTAGTCGCACTCAGTGAAAGCAAAACTACCAAATAAATACACTAGACATTAATACGAAACATGTAAATTTTATATAATTTTAAACTAAGAAATATGTACCAACACATTTTGAGGCAGGCAAATTGTAATGTTCTGATTAAATAACATAAAAACAAAAATATTGTTCTATAAAACATATTTAAGAATGCTTATTCTTCAACGTTTGGTAATATATCAGTTATTTTATCGATTGGATTTATTAATGAAATTGGATAATTCAGCAGTTGTATTAATAATAAATCAAAAACCTTCTATACAATAAAGCACTTTAATATATGTCCCCGTCCAAACGTCCCTGCGCCAAACCGTTCCTACGCCAAACCCTCTGTGCCAAACCGCCGCTGCGCCACATCGTCGCATGTACGGTTTGCAACTAACCGGCCGCACCACATTGACCGCCCCAAATCTACCGCACCAAAAAGTCTGGTCCCGTGGTTTACCTACGTAAAAGGTTACATTTAATTTTCAATTCCCAGGTTTGTTTAGGATCCTCTTAATGCTTTTTTTATTAAACTATCATAAAGTACAAGCACAAATAATAAACTAATTAATTAGAGGCAATACGTTTACGAAATTAATAACTAAGGGTGATACAACGCTGAGAATATCTGTACACTAATCTACCTAATTTATAAAGAGCTCGAGACTGTTTCGGGATTATCTCTAAACTACCCCGGATTTCTCTGGCCGAAATTTTCTGGGATATCCTTGTTTTTTCCCTAGACCATCCGGATTTACTCTGGGACAACTCCGGATTACTACGGATTTCCTGGATTACCGCGGGAATACCTTGGCCTTTCACGGGTTTACATCCGATTACTCCGAGATTGCACTGGACTACATCGAATTATCCCGGGCTACTTCAGAACTGCGACGGACTCTCTCGTATTTTTCCAGGCTACCCTGAGTGTGTCCCGTGACAACCACAACTACCCTAGACTAGTTTAAAATACCCCGAACTATCCCCAAAACTACATCGAACTGTTACGGGTTTACCCCGCGCTGCTACGGGCTTACCTAAGATCAGCCCAGGACTACACCGAACTGTCAGGGACTATTTCGCGACAAACTTTACGCCTAGCGCGATATCCTCCAGCAGCGATTCTACAACTTCATCTGAAGAAACAACATCTACATCGAGTGAAATTACGCCTACCATAATAACGACCAGCAGCGATTCTACAATATATGGATTATCGCAAGTTTACTCCTGGCTACTACGAGCCTACCCTAGAACAACCTTGCACTACACCGAACTATCCCGGACTACCCCGGGACTGCTGTGGATTTCTGCAAACTACTATGAATGTACTCTGAGACAACTTGGACTACCAGAGCGCAAACTGGATTACACCGAACTACTTGGATTACCTCGGAGACTGCCGTAGAGTCCTTCGGGATTTATCCAAACTGCCATGAGTCTATCCTGAGACTTCTCCGACTACCCAAGATTACCTTCGTCAGTCTACGCTGGACTATTCTGGATTTACGCTAAGTTTGTTTCAGGCTATTCTGGAGTACTCTAAACTATCATGGCCTACCCCCATACTACCTCGGACTTCTTCTTAGAGTGCTTTATCTCTTACGATACGTAGCGATCTCGGACTAACTTGGGTTTATTGCGGATTACCTCGAGTTTTCCCAGAGACGGCCCCAGACTACTCTGGATTACCCAGATCTATCTCGGGCTCACTCTAGAATACTCCGAACCCACTTAAAACTACTACAAACTTACCCCAGAAATGCCTCGGAATAACTCTGGTCTATCCCAAGACTACTCCAGACTAACCCGGCTAACCCTTGCCTGCCTCCATCTACAACAAACTTACCCCGGAAATGCCCCGGAACAACTCTAGACTATCCCAATACTACTCCGGACTAACCCGGATAACCCCTGCCCGCCTCCAACTACAATGTTCTATCATTTGTACACAAAAGTTCCCAGATGGCTTACTTTTCGATAATAACTATATTAAACGGTAGAAACTGTTTGAGATGAACACCGAGTTGCTCCAAAAAGAATAAGCGGTGCAATTAAACGTATCTTTACGAAAGATAGTAATCTGGAGGTATCGAAGGTTAGAATGTCTGTACACCAATTCATCTAATATACAGGGTGATTCTAAACAAACGCGAAAAATTTTAACCATGTATAGCTGATGTTATTTAACCCCCAAATCGTCCAGTAATTGTGTTTAAAATTATACACCATTACGGAGATACGACGTTTCAAATTTTTTCTGTAATGTAAATAACTTTAATGTTTTTTGTCCGATTTTGACAAACTTGGTTGATTTAGAGAGCTAACAGTCCAAGCTTAATGTTCTGTTACAAAAATGTACAAATGAGTGAGAAAAGTAGATGAAATCTGACCCAGAAGTGAAAAACATATAAGCTAGGGTATACATATCTTGCAAACGAGATCGTTAACCTGATTTGTTGTGCAGTTGCTGAACTGGTATTATATTTCCCAAAAAAGTTTCTGTCAAGAATTTAATATTTAAAGAGTTATTTAACAGGGTTTGAGACAGAAATGACAATTTAAATTCATAATTTACACATTTTTACACTAAATTTTGTGTCACAATTCATCTACTTTTCGCACACAGCTGTGTGTTTCATGACTGAAAATTAAGTCGACTGTTAGCTTTCTAAAACAACGAAATTCATTAATATTGAAAAATAAATAGAAAAGTTATTTACATTTTAGTGAATTAAAAAAATCGTTGAAGCCTCATATTTCCGTAATTGTGCCGAATTAAAAAACATTAGTAGGTGATTTAGGGGTTAAATAACCTCAGTTATATCTGGTTAAAGTTCAGAATCACCCTGTATAATGACTTTCCTGACTTTTTCGATATATTTGTGTAGCTGTATGACCTTACGGTCCAGATTTCTTTTATATTGGGAACATCCAAGCGGTTTCCGTGTGACTTAGACCGTAGTTGTCAACTTGAATACACAAATTCGCATTAATACAGGTTGCGCCTATTCAAATTATAATTTGAAATTTGTAGCTAGAGAGTCAAGAAAATAATTTTTCTAAAAAAAAAACTGATATTGAAAAGCTTGTCAAATATGACTCAACTATCACATATATACAGAACATTTTGTAGAGGCCACTTTTTGGGTTGCTAGAGTCCAAAACGCGTATTCTGGACGTACCAGAAAGTAAAAAGCCCGAAAATTACAACGCTTGGTAAAGTAAAAAATTCAGCATTGTATTAGCTTAATGGTTATTTAAGTGGCAATAATAACTCCATAATTTATAACGGGAAAATTGTTTCAGAAAATACTAGCGAGTTCAAAAAGTTGCTGCGTTTTAGAATATACCGTTTGTTACGTAACCTTCTTAAATTTGTAATTTTATGAAAATTTATTGTTTAGCTCGCGAAAGACTTGTAAAAACCGTGCCGCTTGGTTTTTGCGCAGGTTTCTATTTGCGTGCAGGCACACGTGTTTGCAATTAGGTCAAACTTTCTTGCGAGATATTTGCAACAAATTAGGATTTCTGTCAGTTAAATTAATTGCAATAATAGAACGATACACGATAGTCTTAAAATACGAAAAATTCCTCTCTTCCGAAAACAGCTGCGAAAAAAATTCACACATGTTAGTTTACCTTGCTTGTGACGTCATCAAAATTTGAGTAATGACGTCAGAACACATTTATATATTTATATTTTTAGGTGTATTTTATACAATTTAATGTTGAAACAATACTGATTTGAAAGACTTTTATAAAATTTATATCAGCTTAAATGCAATTTTAAATAATAAATCGATATCTGTAAAAAGTAAAATTGATAACAATTTCCAGTCTGAAAATGCCCTAGAGGAAAAATAATAATGTTTGTTGAAGTTATCAAAGTACAAGGTCTTGTTACATCTGTAAGCCACGTTATAGAATTATCTCGAAACCTGAAAATGATATGCATATGCCCCTGGGAAGATAAGTATTTGTTCTTTTAAAAATCAACATTTTTCTGTTATTCTTTTTCACAGGATTTTTTATATCGTTGTTGTGTTCTTTTTACAAGGGCTAGATAAATATTCTCTTTTATGTTAAAAGCAGTATTAAATTCGCCGTTTAAAATATGGAAAACATGTATTTAAAATGTTTAATTCGAAATTCAGATATACATATTTCTGTTCGATAGTGCTAGGGCATACGTTGTATATTCAATAATCACGTAAATGTGTTACTGATTTTGATTATTACTTAAACTGTAACTACTTCGTGCTGTCGAAGTCTATTGGTGATACTTTTTGCTGTACGTTTGGTGGTTTCTATGGCTGACAATTAATGATCGTGCTATGAAGAACCGTTATACCCACCTTGCCGCTTCGTACAGCTTCCGACATTAGTGTATTTTATTACCATAAATATTACCCTTAACGATATGCTATCTGTTGAAATTTTATAATTTACCTAACATTAATATGAAACAAGATATTGAAAACTATCCAGTTCAACATGCTTTTTCAGTTCGCATTCCCAAGAATCGGAATTGAATGTTTCATAATATTTAAATTATCTCGAAAAGTTTCAGTTTATCTACATTTGTCATGATACTTCTGGGGTACTTTTGAACACTGAATAAGATTATTTGGTTAAAAATAAGTTAAACAAAACAGTGTAAAAAATATTGTAGAAAACAGTTCCCAATCCTGCCATTTGATACGCCCCTGGTACACTTATTACCACGAAGCTAGGCTCTAATTTTCCACTTCGATGGGCAAGGTATGCATATAAAATTTTAAAACATTGGTCCAACTATTACCGTAAGTCCCATTTTAGAATGCTGTAACTCCGCCAGGAAACATATTATCGGACTAACGTTTATATGAACTTTTCGTATGGAGACCTCGTTCCCAAAGTTTGACCACCTTGTATATTGCGTATGCGGTACTCGTTTACAACCTTCAGTAACTCAGTCACAAAACCAACATCATACTCATTACCTGGTGGACGAGACAAACTTTTGATGATTTGCTGGGACTTGCATCCATCTGCTGTAGAATATCCCGTACAGTGTCTTCCGCAAGCACAGATGCTGTGCCCTTATACTTTTTTTTACTTCGGTCGTCTCTCTCTGGCTTATTTTCCTTACGGGTTTGCTGTTCTCAACCTGCAGTACTCCGTATCTTCTTTAACATAATGTTGTGGACGTATGTTTTCCATTTTACTACTGGTCTACCTCTTTTCTGTTTTCCCCCAGGTTACCAATTCATAATCGCCTTAGACCATATTTCTTCATTCATCGTCCGAACGTGACCGTACAATCTAATGCATTTCAAGTCTTCTAGTAATTGATGTTTCTAATTCCATCTCTCTCCATATACCTTGTGTTCTTATTCCATTCCTGCGCGTATACTGTAGCATACTGTAGCATCAAATCCAATTCCACAGTTCTTATATTGTCTCTTATTTTATTAGTCATAGGCCACAGTTCTCCCCGGTTTGTCATTGTACTCTCTACAATTTCTACTCTGCATTTGAAATGCCAAATTCTATTTAGCATGCCATTACTACTTCCATGTAAGGAGAATTAGTGAGTTTTTGGAAATACAGACGTTAAGTTGGACGTGGTTAGTAAACACGAAATTACCAAAAAGTTAATACCTGCAGAATAATGTTCAAGTGAAGTATTTTTCCGGATTACCGACGTGGTACAAAGTCAATCGTTTTTTTAAGTTATGCTTGTGGATTAGCGTATATGTGTGCATGTAGATATATCTGAATTATGTTCGACTATTTTTGAAAGGCTGGTCCAGTGTGATTCACTTTGTTTGTGTTTACATTAGAAGAAATAAACATATAGTGCGGCCGGTATGTAACATGACAGCTATGCCATGTCTTCTAGCACTCATAGTCAATCCTAATTTTAAACCTTTTTAATCGCTTGTTAATCATACGAAAACCCCTTGACGAGAAGGACAATGCAGCTAAAACATTTGTAATGTTGCGGTGAGAGTATGTACTGTCATAAAAATGGCAATATTTTTTAAAAGGCTCGTTTCAATTGAATGTTTGCTGAAATACTAATTTGAAAATTACATACAATAACTATTAAAAGTGTAATATTATCAGTAAGAACGCTTGGCAACCATTTATCTAGGAAAATTGCTGCATTGTATACCTTAAAATTTAGTCCCACCGTTGATATATTGGGTAATTGCTTTCCTGATTCCAACTAACGAAGGAAACAGATCCCTACCATCTGTTTCTTTCGTCGAAAACAGATGGTAGGGATAACAATCGTCTGGAAATTTTTTCTTGTGTGGAATTTTATTGGCAATCAGGATAAATATGTATATACATTCTATGAGGACGTGAGGGAAGACACCCACTGGCGTCACCCTTTTTTTATTCCGGTAAGTCTTTTGGCCATTTCGAGTATTGCGTTATGATGGAATTCTAAGGTTGGTTTCGGAGACACTTTAGCCTGTAAGGCTTATTGTGTTCACTCTGGTAGTTTCTCACATCCATTCCGTGTACCAAAGCGTACAAATCACTCACGGGGTGTGTATTAAAGTATTCCGGTTTCATGTATGATAGCACGAATATGCGTTGTATTTTACCAGCCAGCGCATCGCAGCTGCACAGAATATGCATTGCGGTTTGTAGTACCACACTGCAGGGTCTGCATGTGGGGTTTCCATCATTACTTAATCCTCCTGAGGTGCTCCTTCACAATCGTGTGTCCTGTTAGGAAGCCCGTAAGGATTCTTAGCTGTGTCGCTTAACATAAGCAGTTCTCTGTTTGTGCCTTTAATAAATGCCTTACTATGGGTTAACTTGGTCTGTTGTTCCTGTAAATTTTGCTACGGACTCCATTTCTTTAACTCCCCATGCAGGTTCAGGACTGTAGTAGGGCCCTGTTAACCCCTGCTAGAGCAGTTTCACGATGTTCTGCACTGTCAGACCGTTGAGTTCTTCGTAGCATCCCCAGACCAGTCTAGATGAGGTAGTATTGATACTGAAATAGATTCTTTATTTTGTATAATAGTCCTCGGTACTACACTTTGTGGAAAACCTGATCTAAAAACACTGTTGTACAATATATTGTGAATTCTAGCGCTGTGCGGATTATGTTTGTTGCGCGATGGCACTGCTGTGTTGTGGAGTGTTAATGTCGAAAACCAAACTGGTGACTTGGTGGCCATTCATCTTACAGTGAATTTTCGTTTATTTGCTTCAGGAGCAATCTTTCCTTTTTTCTTCGAAATTATTGGAAACAGACTAATAGGACGGTAGTACTTCATTTCGTTAGAAGGTTTGCCAGGTTTGAGGATGAAGATAACTTGGGCAAATTTCAATTGTAACGGCCAGTATTTTAGACGCATTATTCCATTAAAGAGAACTTGTAGGAACTGAAATCCTTTCTCTGGTAGTTGCTTAAAACGATACCAGTTATGAGATCTGGCCATGATGATTTTTTATTTTTAAACAGTTTCACTTTATTTTTTTATTTGATTAACGGTAAAATTTCTCAAATATAGCAATATATCATCAATGAGTATGCACAAATTTGCAGAAGCTGGGGGAGCCCATTATGATTGATCTAGAACGAGGCACAAACCAGGAGCCGGAGTGTTCTCCGATAACCTAAACCTGCGTCAGAGCATTCCATTAGGTAAAATTGCTACTGTTTTCCAAGCGGATATAGTGGGCATACTGCTTAGTGGAAATGCAATATTTCAACGATGAATCGGGGACCAACGTATAGGCGTCTTCAGTGATAGTAGAGTAGCACTACTAACCGTCGGCGGTTACTTCCTTAATTTAAGATTGGTCCTGCAGTGTTATGAAGCTCTCAAAGGTTTCTCAAAAGATAATATCGTCTCCCTGGTGTGGATCAACGGGCAATCAGATAACACTGACAACGAGGAATCAGGTAGGATTGCGAAACCGGCATTTGAGCCTTCATGGGGACTAGAATCTGTAATCCCCGTCTTCAGAAAATTAACCTTTGTGTTCCACTAAGAAACCTTAAACAACTTCACAAGATGCTGGTCGTCAGGTAAAGATTATTAATGAAGACAGCCAAGTACCGTGATCAACTGTCCCGAGGAAACCTTCGACTGATCATATGAATCATATCTGGACACTGTACCTTCAAGAAATATTTACATAGTATGGGACCAGTCGACATACCATCCATCGACGTAGACAATATGGCAGCACACGTACTATGTTACTGCCTGGCCCTTGCAAGAATAAGAGAATCCATGGTGGATGACTTGTTTCGACATAGCCGGAATCAGAGACACCTTCGGTGGCAATCGTTCTCAAGCACATCCAGAGGATTGGGTGGCCTAAACTTGGAAGTTGTTGCAGAAGTAGTACAATGGGCCGGCATACCGAGGCCTAAGTGGGTGTAAGTTTCCTTGCTTATCAAATTGTAATCCAGATACCTCTTTAAAAAGGAAGTAAACAAACAAGTTGAACGTACAATAGTAGATTGGATTATTACAACAATTAGTGATTGGGAAGTGCGCTTTCCATAAAATCTAAATTTTGAAGTCCAAGTTAATAAAACGGTGATGTATTGGTCTGATAATAAAAACCTGTATCATTCTTGATATCAAAACTTGAGTTCTCTCCATATTTGAAAGTCGGGTACTAAAAATCTTTCTTCTAAATATTTAGAAAAAGTACAGTATACATTCTTAGAATAGTTATAGTTCAAGAAACATGAAATGTATTTGGAATTTGATTCGTATCTGACTATTAGAATCGAATTTCATATTCTCACGTTAACTCAAGGCAACGATTGTATCAGCAACAAAACAGATTGTATGCACCTTTGATCAAAAATATAATTCTATATCTCTGCGTACAAATCTAGAACAGGATAGTGTTTTACATAAAATATCAAACAAATTTAAATGAATCAGCAATCATTAAAAAATGTTTACTCTGATAAAGTACTTACGAAAAACGAGTCCCTTGAGGCATTTTAAATATTACGGAATATAAATATAAAACTGATCTGACATTGCTAAGCAACAGTTAAGTATGACTACTGGTAGGAATTACCACAGTTTACATAAATACAGGGTGTTGAGAAGTAAGGAATCAGTTACAAAGATGTGTATCGCATTGAATTTCCAAAAAACCGTTTCAACACGTAAACTGATGTAAATTTGACGTTTCTTTTCTGTGATTGCTTTTATTTTGTATATCCCTTTTTTCAAATAGTATTGTATCTCCAAAAGGTTGCTATTTAAAAAACAGCTATTACGTTGGAAAATAGAAAGGCTGCCTTTAGAAAAGCAAATATACGTCATTAAGATGCAACCAAATTTTTAAAATGTTAATCTGCATCCGGTCGTTTGTTGAATGAATTTTCTTTCTTACTTTTAGACAACTTTGTGAACAACAACAACCATACAATTGTGCTTGAGGTTCATTCTGTACGATATTTACGATATACGATTTTTATATCTTCAATAACAATAACTTTTCTTTAATATCTCATATATATCAAATGTGTGGTGGTAGCTCAGTTGGTAGAGCGCTCGCTTTCTGAATAAAACGTCGATTCTGGCTTGGGTTCGAAATCTAAGCAGAACTATGCAGATTTATAAAAATCTTGTCTGCAACCCACCACACACAATTTCCCAATTCGGCTTGCAACCGTGGGATCTTAATGCTAAAAACCTTCTCTGGAATTTCTGTCGTTCGGATTCGACGTTAAACTGTAGGTCCCCCGTGTTTCTACTTTAGCGCTGAGGAGAAACATGTGGCAGAGAAGAGGCCGATGCCCAGCAGTGGGACGTAAAGGCTGTTGATGATATATCAAATAAGCCAGTGGTTAGAACACTGAGCTTCGGTGCGGAAGGTCGGGAGTTCGAACCCCCGACTGGATGCCTAGCGGGCGGCCTACCTAGTCGCTTTAAATAATTGGGTATCTGCGTTCAAACGGACAAGGGATAATAATGCGGTTGTCTTATGTGTGATGCTCACCACATCACCACGTGTGATGCTCACCACATCACCACGTGTCAACTTTCCGCCTAGCAGGCCAAACCCCTTCATGAGGTGTAGAGCCAAACCATTATTATATTATATATAGGTATACGAAGAGGATTATGTTATTGTTGAATTTAATATTAATTTCATTGCTTGTTATCGATAATCAACATTAGGTAATTTAATATGTTAAAATTGATTCATGCGATAATAATCTAAAAATGCATCTGCGGATTTGAATATTCAATATTGCTTATTTTGTGTTTTGTACGAAGAAAATTGAACTAATAATTAACGTTGACAATTCCAACACAACAGAAACTCATACAAATTTTATATACCTTAGTATGTGCATATGTATTTAATTTTATTTTAATTTAATATTAGGTGAATCTTTTTTATTTTTTGAGTGCTTTGGCTCTTACAAGCGTAGCGATCTTTCTTCCTGCACGTGTTGCCTATTTTAAAGTAGCACAAACATATAGAACCTATAGCTTAACATGGGCTCCGAACTAATGGACGTGTGAACACTTCTACTCCAAACTAGATTTACTAGGCAGAATACCTCGTTGTTATCCTATTCCTTTGTGAGGCAGAATGGTCTTATAGAACCGATGTGCTGGTACTGAGAATTGAACCTCAGACCTTCAGCATAGTAGTCACGAACAACCAGAGTACTTCACGAACTCCAATACCATTGCAAGAGCAGGACCGAAAATGATTAAGCTATTGGAATATGTAGGCCTTATAGTAATAATTAGTTGAACCTGTGGGCTACGCTATACCTCGTCGATTGCAAACTCTTTGAATAAGCAGTCTTGAGATATGAAATATGCCCTTAATGTGTCCAGTAATTATTGAAATATTCAATAACATAGACGCCAGCAGATGGAGACAGGGGAGTTGCTTTCCTCGAAAAAAGGCTCGCCCTTTTTCAATTAAGTGTTTAAATTCATCTCTGATCTTCTGTAAGAAAAGAGATAGTAGTCGAAAGTATTATGGTGTTCTTTTCAAATTCATCTGAGTGTTACATTGCTGAAAGTAACAAAATTACACCTGAAACACTTTGCTTGCTATGTTACAGTGTGATCAACGAAAGGAAAGCGTATGTCTTTACTTAAACTATACAATTTAAAACATTTGATCTTATTATTTAATAGTTATTACAGTATAAGTCAGTTCCTGCAGGTATTTTTTTTATCTAGATCATATAATATTTACTATTGAATGTATAACCTAACATCAGTAGAGATTACAATATATATGTAAGTTTCTTAAAGTTTTTCTCACGTGGTGCAAGTCGGTATTTAAACTGCTTGACAAACCTTGATATACAAGTTCTTGCAATGTGTTTAATAAAATAAGCTGTAGTCGCTGCCTTAAGGACTCTAGCTATAACTACATTGGACTGTTTGCTTCACATGTACAAAATAGCAATATTCGAACGAGGAAGTTGTTAAATCGATGGTGGATGTTGTTGGATGTTCACTAGGTATACCACACAGGTTTGTCCGCAAAAATAAATTTTTATTCAGAAGGCCGCACATATCGAACGAAAATTTGTAAGCTTTTGTAGAGATTTAGAAGTTAGGTTAGAAGTCAGTTGTAAACGGTTAGACCAAAAGTGGTTTATATTTGTGTTAAATTGTTTAGGTTATACCCTCTTAATTATGCATGGGAAGCAAAACAATTATGTATTTAAATACAATATTATTATTTTTTAGATATACCCTAAAAACTCCAACTTACTGATAGCTAGAGCCATTTAAGATAGTCTATGAAACTTTATGTACTAAACGTCTTGAAAGAGCTTCAATCCATCAATGTTTGTCAAGCAATTCAAACGTTTACGCTTCCAAATAAATATTGTGTGTTCTAGGTTAAAAATTAACTGTAGCAACTGAATTATATGCTCATAAGTATTGAATAATGGTAGTAAATATTTGAAACTATATGACAGACAACCCATATCTAAAATTTGTTGTTACACTTTAGAATCGGTGCTGCAAATAGACCTGAAGCTGAAAATATATATCAAAAAATTGCAATTTGATACTTCAAGTTTGTAGGTTTTTTGAAAAATAAACTTCTTTAAAAAAGAGAAAATGGAAAAAAAACAATGATTCAAGCATTTTTCTTCGCCAAAGTTAAATTAAAATTTCATTCTGTAACCCAAATTCATATTCCAAATTTTACTTTTACCTGCGCTAACTCTTCTAAAAAAAATGCATATCAAAAAATAATGTTTTGAATTTTATGTGATTGCAGAATAATCATAAATATTCAAAGTTTTAAAGAGATATCTCTGCTCTATGCACAATGGAATATCTGAAACATATGGTGTTGTATAGTCTCCGATAACATATGTATGAAGTGCAGTGTTTATCATTGTCGCGGACAGCTGTGTTATTCGTTATTCTACTCATTTGTTGTCATTGTTGCGTGAAATTAAAGCTGAACTAATGGAATTGCAAACACAAGTCGGGATTTCAATACTGTAGTAGATATATGCATAGCCCTTCTTAGCACCTGGTTCGAATGTCGTTGTCCAATAGATTTAAAACTCATTTTAGGTGTTAAACGGCGACCATATACGTATTCTAATTGAAGTTATCTACATGAGTAATGCCACAGAATAAAATTACACCGTATATCTCTAAATGAACCATTTAGTTTGGCATTATAATAATAATGGTGAGGCTTTACACCCCATAAAGGAGTGTGTTCTCCAAGGCGGAAGGTCAGAGCTCCCATATCCTCGCTTGGTGATGTGGTGGGCATAACGCGTTATTCCCCCGTGTGCATTCGAACGCAGGTATCCAATTATATAAGGCGACTGGGTAGGCCGCCCGCCGGGCGTCCGTATTTAAACTCCCCACAGTACTGTTTACCAAAACAATTTTTATTGCATTATTTTTCAAATTCCAGTTAATAGAGAAGCAATAAAATTTGACAACTGTAAAACGAGCTCCAAAAGCAAGTGCCAAAAGTTTTATTCGCAAACTTTTAATAGGTTTTTTCGCATTAAAACTTTCAAACGTAACTGTTGCGAAATATGATCGCCCGAATTACAAGGCTACCCCTTAGCGCCTTTTGTCATCTGCAGACACTTCGAACCTAATTAATTTCCATCAGAAACAGGCAGATGAGGTCAAAGATCAGACGTTTCATTGGAAATGTTTATCAAAAATGTTTGTTTTCAGATCTGCATAGATAACAAACTAAATATTCATAGAACAATGCTTCTGAATTTTGATGAGAACCGAATGTTTTAATATTTATATTAAGCCCTAGAAATTCCAGAATAGTGAAATTCCCCAACGTGGAGGAGAACAAACAAAACTAATTTCTCCCAACGGAGAAGCAACTAACTAGAACTATTTAAAATCCTGTTTTCTATGGCATATTTAACCTGGTATCTTATAAAATACGCTTCTGCGGTTAACTGAAATTGCATTGTTTCTCGTATGGAGTTTGTGAAGTAGAAGGGATTCCTTATTCAGGAGCTGTAAATATTCAGTTGGAGATTGTTTCTTAAACCTTTGTCGGATTTTCCAGCTTCACGTTAGAATGTAAAGTTCATATTATTAAATTATAAACACTTTTCAACCTTATTTACTTCTATTGTGATGGTGAGGTTTAGAGATGCTGAGAGTCGTGGGTGCCCTAATATAAAAAAAAATTTTGTCATACACGAGAAAAATAAACAGCAATACTATGAAAATGTAGAAAATTCCTAATACGTGCGAAATACGTAGGAAATACAGTAAACATTGGAACAATGTGCGAAAGAGACAGGAAATATCAAGAAATTGCAGAAAATCAAAAACAAATATATAAGCAATGGCATACATTCAGAAATAAATTATAGGAAATAAAAAGGAAATACACAGAAAATTTGTGAGGGATATGCAGGAAATACAATCATTTCAAAAGAACTTTGCAGAATCAGAAGGTTATACCAAGAAATTACAGAAACCGTGAAGCAAACATTGGGTATATATATTGTCATGGAATCCTAGATTGCAGTTCTTTTTCGTTTAGTCGAAGGGTTGCGTACGTTTTTTTCCAACAATTTAAGATTCGGTATTTTTTTTGGTTAAACAATGTGTCTGTGGATCACACAGGTATTATTATGCTGGTGATGAATTTAAGCCGATTGCAAGCCAAGCTCGAACCTATTAAACGGTAACATTTAATAAAATATACAAGGATTCGGATGGAATGCAGGAAGTTAATACATTGATGGATATTTGGAGTACTATGGTGGGAGATTTTAAGCGAACCGAAATAGTGTGGGAATTTGTGTTGGAACATGCGGGTTAAAGTGTTTTTAGTCAAGTGTTACATTACTTGTGAGGTTATTCGATTGACTTGGTTTATATTTGTTTTTTCGTCGTGCTTATAAAAAAATTATATTAATATCAAAAATGTTTTTATATTTGACAAAGTTACAATTTATTTATTTTGAAAACTAGTATCCTGGTGTTAAAATTTTCCTTGGTAATTTAGCTGTTGTTTTTGTTATTGATATGATATAAAATAATTGAAATTGTAAAAAAATAATATTTGAAAAATCTGTAAGAAAAATACTTCTTGAATTGAATATATTTAGAAGAACTGTAATCATAGAAAAGCTGCATATTTAGTAAAACCCTTTTTGTGAAAGAAAATGTCTTTTAATAAACAAATTATTTGGAGTATCCAGTTTTGAGATCAGGGAGGAGATGTGAACGACAAGCACCACATAGGAAGCAAGGCAAGTTTTAACGTCACTTTGTAAAATTGTCTGATAAAAAGATTGGAGTACGGAGCGCAGAGAACTTCTGAGAAGCTGTTAGAGTTACCTTGTACATAGATTGTTATTTTGATATATATTTAGGTCAGCTGAAGCAGGGCGAAGGAGTTCGTACCAGTATTGTAATCCTTGTGTGAGCTGGTAATTACACATATTGTTTATTTACATACGAATCATTAAGTTACCTTTAATAGTGAACCGACTCCAAAGAGATTAGTCTCAAAGCTCTTCGACTAAATTTTAGCTAGCGTTTTGTATTTGGCAAGTTGTATAGAATATTATAAACTTTGGTTTCATACATTTTTTCAAAATTCTGAGTTATTAAATTATTTTGTCAAAATAAATTATTTCTGTCAGTGTCAAATTTTTTAAAAATTAATTTCATAATGTCAGTCCCAATGTGGACCATTTATCATCTATGACAGAAAATGACGCTGTAAACGTGGGGGCAACTTCTTTGGCCCGAACGTTTATGACAATATATATATATTATTGCAAGAAAAGGAACTTTTACGTAAGGGGAATGCGGAAGTGGTGGGGTAGCGTCCTCTACAAGAGAACGTGATTGTATGGCTTTAACCACCGTTGTCTCTTTCTAAATATAACTATTACAGTTCTGCAAAGTCCCCACCTGCAGCCACAATAAATTACCCACATTTGACGCCCGTTCTAATAAAATCGACCTTTTTATGTTGAACAAACTACTAAAAGCAGCATTACACATTCCTTTTGTACTTTAAATATATTTATCATTCCGGAGCACCAAATTACTAATATTTCTGCCTCTCTGTTGGAAACTGGGACACTCAAAACAGCAAAATTGAATTTACTGCTTCGCTTAGCAGCCTTTTATGTTACCCAGTGATCACCTTCCAGCGCTGCCTTTACGCAGTCGATATTTTCTTGGATAACTGCCGTCTGCGAGCGTCTTCCTGCTGGAGAGCAGAAAGGCGCTGAATCCCCAAAAGCGTTGCAAATGTCTATGCCATGATTTATTTTTTCGGCCGTAATTTCGAACGACGGTAAAACCGTGGCTTCGTTTCGTGAGGTACTTGGAAATGCACGAAGTCCTTATGTTACAAAAGTTTTTTAAGCTCGCTGTAAGAAAAGTTTCCACTGCAGAAGTATAAAATGAAAAAGTGAATTTACTATACGTCAAGACGTAATCTTTGTATATTTAAAATATTATTGGTTGTCCAAGACTACGCATTGTAACAAGAATATTATAAACTACACTTACATTTTCTAAGATTCGCTTTCGGAGTGAAAGATTTAAAAAAACGATAGCTTTTAAAAAGGTCTAAATATTCTGGTTGTATTTGCAAACAATAATTGCAAAAAGTAGGTCAAGCAGTGTAATTTTCAACAAACACCCCTAGGGAAGCGATAGCTTCCAATACTTGAAGCTGAAGGAAGTAAGCGCCATGCTATAAAACGAGAACAAACAAGGAGAGATATTTCAAGATTTAGAATGGTTCCATCTTTGAGTTTTCTGGCGTGCTAATTGTGCTGCTTTTAACAACTGAAGTAGAAATTAAATAATAATGTTTTAAAATGCAAGTATGACAAAAATAAATGGTCACCTGCACAAGTTAACAATTATAAATTGTTGCTAACTGTTTATTTTTAAAATTAGATAATATTTTAATTATAGGAAGTTCTTGAATATTTGTAAGTATGTTTCGAATTTCAAATTAATTATTCAAGGCACGTTTAACTAGAGCTACTGTAAATTTGAAATACTATTATCTTTGGTAAAATACTAAAATTTGAAACATTTACATATGTAGGCTTAAAACAACCCTAACCATAATATTTCATTGCTTATTTTATCGTATTTCAACAAAATCTAAATTGAAACACAACAATAATCGGAGTAAATAACAATTGTCAAAACAAAGATATTGTTTTTAGGGAAAGCCTAATAAAAATTGGTTAGATAATCTACCATTGGGGGCCTCGGTGGTCTAGTGCGGGAACGCATTGCCACTCGAAGTCACAGCGAAATGTAGTCGATCCGCTGGGGCGTTCGAATCTCAGCTGGTGGGACCGTATTTCGCTTAGTTTAGTTTAGGGTGCATGTTGCATGAATGTTTAGTGTGTAAGGGACGCCCGCACCCCCCTGAAGTAATGCAAAAGCGGTTATATAATAATATAATAACTAATTAATGAAATTATTTAATCGGCCTACTTTGGCTAACTCAAAATGAAAAATTTCTATGTAATTTGTTATAAAAATAAATAAATCCTTACGTTGGTTGCGCCAATAATACAAATTAAATTGAATTGTTCATCAAAGTAAGAACTTAATTTTCAATTTACATCAGCATACTTTATAATAACAAATATCTCAGGGTTAGATTCGTGGCCTCTCCAAAGATAGTTATCTAATCACAATAACAAGTAAAACAACCACATACATAAATTAATTGTAAACTTATCTGAAATTCAACAATTTTGGATAAATATATATATATATATATATATATATATATATATTTACCTATTCCAGGAACGTTGGAACTACACAACACAATTTGACCTCCAAACTTTTGGTAAATTGAACTTGAATGACATTTATTAATTTCTTTCAACACATAATAAACACATCACATACTGTTATTTTAACATTTTAAAACTTCGTTAAGTTTACATTAACTTAACCTCAACACAAATTGTAAATAAACTTAGGCCCCGCCCAAAATTTGCAAAATTAGCCTTTAGTACTTTATAAATTCAAAATCGGAGCTCACAAATAATGCGTGCTGACTCTTTGAGTATTCAAAACGGTCTAAAACTTTCCAAATTCAAGCAAATCCTACTTTCAAATCAAAAATGCACCAATCACAGAACAGAAAAGTATTAAATAGATCTCCAGCTGATCTAGTATATTATAAAATTGTTAATAACTGGATTAATACACAAAATTTCAATAAATAACTTTCAGAATCACAATCCTGAGAAAATTACAAAAAATACATACGTGTTAAAATTATTAATTTTAGACAAAATTCATTTAAAACTTAAAAACAACCATCTCAACATCAACATTAATCACAAACAAATGTACAAATATACAATAACACCCTGCACATGTATTATACGTAAAATAATTAAGTGATAATCAAAATTAACCTCAAAAATACAAAATCTTTCTAATTTTATAAATATGTAATAAACGAAGTCATTCTAAACAACAAAACTGCTTCTATCCTTCCTTTATACAATCCAAAATTAAATCAAAACCATCACAACTCTTTAAATACAAATTAACCTTGTCAATATAAATAAATCAGATGTCAAAAATATAAAAATACAACCAACCCAACTTTGCCCAGGACAACCCAAAACATGTACAAATATACAATAACACCCTGCACATGTATTATACGTAAAATAATTAAGTGATAATCAAAATTAACCTCAAAAATACAAAATCTTTCTAATTTTATAAATATGTAATAAACGAAGTCATTCTAAACAACAAAACTGCTTCTATCCTTCCTTTATACAATCCAAAATTAAATCAAAACCATCACAACTCTTTAAATACAAATTAACCTTGTCAATATAAATAAATCAGATGTCAAAAATATAAAAATACAACCAACCCAACTTTGCCCAGGACAACCCAAAACATGTACAAATATACAATAACACCCTGCACATGTATTATACGTAAAATAATTAAGTGATAATCAAAATTAACCTCAAAAATACAAAATCTTTCTAATTTTATAAATATGTAATAAACGAAGTCATTCTAAACAACAAAACTGCTTCTATCCTTCCTTTATACAATCCAAAATTAAATCAAAACCATCACAACTCTTTAAATACAAATTAACCTTGTCAATACAAATAAATCAGATGTCAAAAATATAAAAGTACAACCAACCCAACTTTGCCCAGGACAACCCAAAACATAGTCTACACCGCACATAGACGTCTCAACACCATTCCCCAAGGAATATCCACCAACAACTTCACTTTGTGTCCAAATAAGGCACTACGCAGCACTTTGTGAAGATCGTAACTACCTCACAATCTAATCCGGTATACATTTGTTATTTTTAATCATTATAACTTTTCAAATAACATTCTTTACATGATAATCAAGCTAATTAGATTCAATTTCAGGTATAATTTGGACTTCTACCTCCAAAACAGTATCCTTTTACATATAAGTTAGGCATTACGAAGCAAAATTAACATAATATAACCATAGTAGAGTATAATTGCATACATTTATGGCAAATAACATGGCAATATATATATATATATATATATATTATGTTTTATTGAGGGACCTACATATGAGTTCCACATTGAAGCAACAAAAAAATATTACGTTTGAAAAAAAGAGGAATGTTGCTTTACTTGCACCCGTAATGACGATGATCTCTCATTCATATGTAAAAGAATTTATTACAATATTATTACATAAGTTGTTGAAACAACACAAAGGGCACACTTCAGACAAACTTTAAAAGAACTCTTATCTCAGGGTTTATAATATAAATATGGTAACTGCTGTATAATCTTAAAATTCTTGAGCTGGTTAACTGAACAAGGCGAAGGATACGAGCTGGTAAAAATTAACCTATAAAACATGGATGCAACAAAGAAATCAATTAAATCGTATCGAATTATCTAAGTTTCTTCTTGTAAAACGTTAAAGAACTGTAACAATGAAATTACAAAGTTACCTTGAAATAAATAGTAACGTCCAATTTAACAATGCACTTTTAAACGGACCCACCTTTTCACATAGAAGCACTTGCTTATTTTCTTCTGGTGTTGGTAAAATTCACTAGATAAAATTAGGATGGCACTCCTGCGCCCTGTTAATCTTAAACTTCAAAACGGAAGACCATTACTTGTTGCTTTTTTCTAAGTTCCTCACAGAAAAACTTTGTTTTGAGTTTCTTAGTATTCGTAAAATCGTTTCACAAGGTAAATGAACCAAAATATTATTTAATACTTATTACTTCAGATGTTCAAATATACCAATAAACTCATAAATCCGTTATATCTTTATATTTTCTTTCTTTTGTCCATCTTGCAGATGATTTCTAACCTTGAAGTTTTTTGACGTTTTAAACGGCAAACACAAATACCAACATGACATGTCGAAAAAACAACTGAAGTCTACTGACGCTGCCTTGATACTCCACCCCAAATTCTTGACTTTCGGCTAATTTACCGAATCTTATTTTTCATACAGATAAGCAACAAATAACGCTGATTTGAACCGTAACACACTTAATAAAATAGTTTTATTCAAACAGGATATAATAAACACACAAAATTACAATTTTAAGAGGTTTTCATCGCAAGTCTCTGTTGTTTTTTGTTTTTCTATCTTTTCAACAAGTAACCATGGTAAAATCATAATGCAAACAAACATAAGCACATTTAAAAAAACATGAGAATTCCTCAACCAATGGGAAAACAGAATGAAATTGATACAAATTAACCAAATCTTAAATATTTAAATATGTTTTTGAAAATATCATTTACATCAAAACTGTAATTATGGCCATATTCCTTATTTTGACCCCTTACACGGCCTATGAATTACTTTTTTACCATAATTTATATTGATTTTAAACATGTATCACCTTAAATTAATGATATTACAATTAATGATGATTAAAATCTTATTAAAATGTTCTTCACACCTATATCCGAATATTACCCGCAGGAAACATACAATTGAAAGGTCCATTCTCCTCCAAAATTACATGTTAGTTGACAATTGTCGAACATATGACACAAATCTCATATCTTATTATTTTCCAGATGAAAAACACACAGTCAAGTTTGGTAAATACCTCTAATATCTTCATACAATTATTACGAACAAGCAAAACGGAACAGAGTATTCAAAGGCTAGACACCAGGTCAGCCGAAACAAAATCAACGGAGATGGCAAACACTAGTTGAACATTACCTTTACTTGGTTTTAACAATTTACTTTTCATGTTTAAAGCATAAAATAGCTTTAAGTTATCTAAATAAGTTAATTCATCTTATTCAGAGTTTATAGAGTATTGAATTTAATCTTTCCACTTTGTTGATACTTATTTATATAAATGGAATTTCCAGCCTAAATTCCAGATTATTTAAAAGTTCTATTAGAAACTATAAATTTGATATATTTACGAAATAATCCTTAAATTTTAAACAACAAATTAAAAGAAATCTTTAGGGCGCTTTATTTTGTGCTTGTCAGTTTGGCTTTCTACTTTTATTAAACTTTGTGTGCTGAGTTACCTATGTACCTCTATTTTTTATGCCATAGAATTATACGAGTTTTTGTTTAACTTGATTTCCCTTTCCTTCTTCTTTCTTTTTATTTAATTTTTTTTCAGTTTAATCGGAAATTATGTAATTTTGCAGGTCTCTCGTCTTTCCTTCGGTTTTCTCTTTTAATTTTTATATGTTTATCTATCTTTTATGTAAAGTTGCTTTCATTTCCTTAGAGAACTTTCTTTGTTGATCTTTTTCTTGGTCTTAACATTTTCCACTGGTTTTGGTTTTAATTAACTTTTACTTGCAATTTTGCTCATGCTTGTGCATCTGGCTCTCTTTTCCTAGTAATTATTTTCGTAAATAATTGATGAATTTCAAAATACTGATTTGACATCATTTTGTTAATCTATCTTCTTATTTTGTTCATTTAATTTTTTTATTTCATTTTTTAATGCAAAAATGTTGCGCGCTGCATTGTTATGTGTCTGTATTTCTTGTTATGTAATGTATACTATGTGTTTGTTTTCCGGAAAGATAAACCTTAAAGCAAAAGTTTGTAAACTGAAAAGACTTAAAAACTGTCGTTTACAGGATTTTCGTAAAGAATGTGCCGAACTAAAGCGTCTAGCGTTTGTGATTCTAATAACAACATAAATGTCTTTTTAATATCGCAGCCACTTTCAGGTTATTTGGTTTGTCAGGAGGAAAAACGGTGGATTAGGTGGGGATCTGCCAGAATGAAGCTGTTTCCCAAATGGAACAAAGTAGATAAACATGAAAGGTGTGAAGAGCTTCGCGCAGGTATTTCTCCTCACTTGACAAAATACTGTTTCTACTCTCGACTCCGGCGTAAATTACTCCAGTTTCCCGGAAAATTGGACTGCTCCCTCGTGTAATCGTGCCCGCGATCCCAAACACGGAAAAATTGTGTACAATGACAACTTATTCTAATGTTTACGCACAAGAACTCTCTTCCTGACTGATTATGATGAATGTAGGCAGATATTTTTTCCGAATGTAGAAGAATTATGTGCACTCACATTCATCTCGGTTAGAATAGAAGACGGATATGCCACATTTTCGGTAGCAGACTCGGAAACATTATGTGGACGTCTTGTGCATGCAAGATGTGATTTAAGTAAAAGCAAATTTTAGGGTAATCAGAAAATCAAGTACATCATAAAAAGTTATAAGGTGCGTGTACGCATAAAAACACCCTATAAAAGTTTTAGTGCGTAGTCATGTCGAAGAGATTTTATTTCCTTTTCTTTTATCTTTGAAACATTTAATCTTTTGCTTACAACTTTTATATACAAACATGACCTAGTATATTTAATATTCTAGAAAGAAATTAAAACCTAAAACGTTGCTTATAGTGTATTGATTATAATTCCATTTTCTATTAAACCTTCTCTAGTTTTCCTCTATGTTCTCAACATGAGAAGGTACGGTCTACGACATTCGGGCGCGGCCGTAAGGGCCGTAAATCTACAATATAACACTGAATAACCTATTAACTATTATTAAGATAACCTGGAAAGGTTTAAAAAATCAAACATAATTTTCTGCATTGCATACAAATCTGTACGCAAATATTTCATTTTTAAAACCCCAGAAAACCCCAATGATACCTATCAACAAAATTATTTTAAAAACAAGAAAGAAAGGAAAGGAAGGCCGGTTCTATTGGGTGATTTTACTAATCCTTCTATTTGAATTCTGTAACGTCATACACTTTTGAAGATACTGGATGATGTATGTTTAGTTGCATATTCAAAACAAGCCTTAATGACTAACTTTTAATCTGACAATTTTAACACAGTTGTCGCGCCCTACCGGTCCGCGCCCTAACGGTCCGGGCCCTAATGTCCACGCGCCCGAACAGTCCGCGCCCTAACGGTCCGCGCCCTAACGGTCCGCGCCCTAATGTCCACGCGCCTTAACGGACGCGCCCGAATGTCCGGCTCCGTGAGAAGGTACTCCCTTTCCGAACACAATCGATTTTGAGATTGGAGACTTATATATTACAATTAGGTCTTGATGGCGGTTTACAAGATAGCTTACACGGTTGAAACTTTTCTAGATTTTTCAATCTCTAAGTTTTATATTTCAGACAAGAAAACCACTTTTACAAATTCCAAAGACTACTGCAATATAGTATATTGTCGACACCAAGTTACTTTAAAAATCGATTTCTAAATGTGATAAATGTCAAACGGCTTATATCAGATTTGAATTTGAAATAATGAATTTAAACTCAAATTGGCACTTTCTAAATTTGATATGTCGCAGTTAAATTCGAAATTTTACCTTTTTATCCTTATGTCAACTTATAACTCAAAATGTTGAAATTAAATCAGACTGTCAATATTACAATTTACTTTCGGCTTAGACCGCGTCGTCATTTGGGAACTACGCCCAGCATTATCAGGTAAGGACCGACCTGTAGCTTGTCTGACTGTACAAGCATTTGCTCTAGAAGTTTGAGCCATATTTGTTCGTAGGCCCTGCCTGCCAAAACAGGGCCGTGTGCTTCTATTAATCAAACCTTGGGGCGGACAAGGATTTGATCTTGATGTATTTTGTTTGCCAGGACAATAATACTTAATCGGCTTATGCCTGTTAGCTATTTGTGAACCCATACACACTAACGTTTCGCAAGACATTGCAGCTTGCATCTTCAGAGTGAATATAACACTAAACTCAAATCCGGGAAGCGGAGGTATTTAAACCTCTTTGAGCCAGTCGGGCAGAACGACGGAGTTCTGGTTGGCTGTCACTGTTGGGCAAGGACGGATCCGGTGGAGCGTGATCGTGTGATCGATGATGCGTAGGAGTCCTTAGAGGATAAACTACTGGAGTCCAAGCTTTACTGAGTCTAAAACCATCCTCCCTGTTTATGTTGTTAGGTTGTTTTTCAATTTCAATCGCTTCACGTATGATACGAGGGAAGTAATGAGGCACTCTGGCGAGTACCCGAGCATTGTCAAAGTCCATCTTATGTCCAGTTAAACCAGTATGTTCCGCCACCGCAGATTTTCTGATGCGTTTATGTTTGCAATCACCTTTGTGCTCTCGCAATCATAACTCAATGAAACGACCAGTTTGTCCGATGTAGTTTGAGCCACAAGAGCAAGGGATATTGTAGATCCCGGCTGATTTTAAATTTAATATATGATCTTTTACGGATCTGAAACCGTTTCCCAAAGTTTCATTGGTCCTAAAGGCTGTCTTTATGCTGTACCTTCTAAGAACATGCCCAATCTTATCAGTAGTGTCTTTACTGAACGATAGAAAAGCTAAGCCTTCCGGAGGTGCCAGTTCCTCCTTAGCCTTGGGCTGTTCTGCATTGCGGATTGCTCTCTGAATTTCTGTGGCTGTACATGCATTTACTTCCATTCGAATTACTCATAAACGAATGTTTGTTGTATTACAAAATTGCAAGAGGTAAAAAAGCTCTCGGTAATTATCAAGCAATTTGAAGAAATTGATTCCAGTAGTGGCGTATTAATTGATTGATGAAATCAATAACTCACATGTTGTCCAATATATTAAATAGAATTTCAAATAAATTGAAATATTCAACACCTTGTATCTTGAAAACTAAAGCCCTGAGCATATATGTTCATATGAACTTTTCCCCATAAAATTGATTGAGGAATCACCTTTTTAATTATACAGAGTGTGTTAAAAATGGCGGATAATATTTACATCACGCGATTCTAGGTTGACAACCAAACAAAATAAATTTAGTACCAATTTAGTGTTAACTCTTTAATAAAACACAGTTTTGGAGAAGTTATGCGGCCATTTAATAAAATTCTTTCCGTTTTAACAAGTTAGAACATCAGGAAAAATTCCAATATTAAAACATGAATACGCTTACGTTTCGCTAAAAATTTTTAGCTTCTTCAGAGACAAAAATAGCAATTGAAGTTAAACATATTAAAAATTATGAACCAAAACATGGTAATTAATGTCAATAAACAAGACATAACAACAAACTAAAAATTGCAATTGTTAAAAGGCTTTCACAAATAACGTCGCAAGGCATATCGAGAGTGTGCGGACTAATAGATAAATTGATGACATGCATCCCCTTACGTTTAAGTTGGACAGCGTTGCCAAATTAAAAAACTTTCAATTGGAAATAATTTAAAAACTCTTCATCTAATACCAAATTGGTACTAGAGTTTTTTCCTGGGTTTTGAACGTAGACGCGCGTGATGTAAATATTATCCGCCATTTTTAATACACCTTGTATTTAACATATACATGGCGTTTCAAAATGTAGTGCCAAAAATGTACCTACCGTTCAAAACAGAAATTATCCGATAAATAAGAAATTAAAAAAAAAATACAAGTCAACTTTACAAAATGTATGAACCAAAGTCGGCTCAAACGATTTTGTTTAAATTTTTCTCATGGATAGTGACCCAGTGACCAAAAGGCCGACTTGGGTTGTGGTCGGCGTTTTGGACGAGGCTCGACTTGCGTTATAGGATATTTCGCCGAATGACTAAAAGGCCGCCTCGCTTTGTGGTCGGCGTTTTGGACAAGGCTCATAGATGCGTTCGTGGACATTTTACCGAATGGCTAAAACGCCGAATCGATGTGCAGTCGGCGTTTTGGGTCAAGTACAAATTTAGATTCGTATTTGGCTCCGACGCCATGTTCACGAACGATGTGACGTCGTTCAGCGCCGTTCGGCGTTTTGGACACGAGTCGGCGTTTTGGTCATCAACACCATTCGGCGTTTCGGCCATGGTTGGCGTTTTGGGCGAAATATCGAGTCGGCGTTTTGGGCAGTCCACCCTATATCTCTACATACGCTTAAGATTAGACTGCATAAGAAAGCGCTGATATAATTCGACGGGTTTTTTTACACTTCGAAAGGTTTGCCGCGTTTGTATAACTAGATTTAATAGCAGCTCTGTGTATTTGCAATTATAGACCGGGCTGCACGGAATAATGCAGTTTAACATCCTGTTTTATGTAAATTATTAAATTTCATGACATGCTACATCTTGAATTTATAATTTTGCACTATTGTGTACATTGTTGTTAAAATTTTAGATTGAGATTTGATAATAAATTCATTCAGAAGAATTATCTTACACGATCACTATTTTGTACATTGTTGTTAAAGTTTTAGATTGAGGTTTGATAATAAATTCATTCAAAAGAGTTATCTCTGTCATAGTCTGATAAACAAAAATGACTTTCCATTAAGGATACGCATTGCCCAACTTTCAAGGCAAAACTAGCTGTTACTGGTTTTGTTTCGAATATGTACCTAGATCAAATTTGTTTGTCAAAAGTTGATATAAAATTATATACCTATATTTAAAAATTTCCAAGGAATTCGTCTCTGAAGTATATTGATTATATTTTAGTAGCGGACAAATCATTTTACTAACGTGCCTAAAAAGACAAATAATTTGCTAACTGCTCGTGACAAAAATGCATTAACTTTTAATATTTAGGGTTCGCAGAAAAATTGTTTTGTTACATTTAGAGCTAGCGTTTTGACTGCGCTAGCAAATGAACTTAATAATTATATCTTAAATTTAAGTTGCATATTTAACTTATTTAACAACTGACTAATAAAAACTTAATATAATAAATGTATATGCCTTAGAAGAAGATAAACCTGAAGCTAAAGTAGACTAATTCTAACAGAAATTTAATGAAAAAATAAGTACACTTAAGAGGTATAATGTATATACAACAATAGTAGATGATATAAGCGCACGAGTATAAAATACCCTACTAGAAGTTTTACAAGATAATCCAAAACAACAATGGACTAAAAGTCATTACAAATATGTGCTAACAACGAGCTACGTATAAATAATACCTTTAAAACTATAAGCCACAATAGAAACGCACCTTTGAAAATTGAAGTTCACGGACATACAAATCACTATAAATTATAACATTACTAAGATCTGTACCTCTCAAGATGTAGAAGGTTTTCACTTCCGTAAGCTTCAGGAATATTGTTAATAAATTACCATTAGGAAAAATAAAGCAACAGCTAAAAACAAAATACAAAACCGAACTGTTTTTAGACGTAGTATAAAGTCACATTATCATTGACGATTGCAACAAAAAGTACAATAAAATAAAGAAAGATAATAATCCAGAAAATACATGATAGTGTAAAATATAATACCAAAATATTACATGAAATTATAAGAAAAACGAATATAAGATACAAAAGGATAATATACGAACACTGTGATTTCCGAAGCATTTAACAAATTACGAAAGAAAAGGGAAAATACAGCTGTTGCTTGCAAGAGTTACCGAAGAATACCGAACGAAGTAAGTAACTGCCAGAGAAGTCAAATGGGAATAAAGACATGGTATAATATTAAAACCACCGTTGGCATTCTCTTTTATGTTAAATTTATTAAACCAGCTCAACACACAATGTTATTCATGGTTGTTTTAGCATAGAACAGTTTTTAACATTTATTTTTATCAAACTGGGATTTGAACCCTATGTCTATAATGTTATTTACTCGCTTTCATCACTAGCTTCACTGTTAGTCTCTGATGATAAGGGTACGTCTTGAGGCAACCTCTTTTTTAGACGGATTCGTCTTGATGTTTGGACTAACTGAAAATATACTGCACCACTGGATTTAGGTAAGTTTTAAACGACTTTTTTGCCGAAATGTATATGTTGTCTGACATTAGTCTTAGATGTCGTGCCGCATAACACAAGCCTATGTCATCACTGGCATTCTCTTTATGGCATACAGAAACAGACATAGAGAACCGTTATCAATCAAGGAAGAGGTAAATGAATACATAAATTATAGCATACTGATATTAAGATGAAGATTAATGGATGCAATTGTAGCGGAAGGAGAGGCCGTAGGATTAAAATTAAACATCAGAAAAACAAAAATAATGTTATTTAGTAAAAATCCGAATGTCCTAGCCGATATTGTAGTAGACGGCACACGCATTGAAAGAGTTCCTAGACTTAAATACATTGGATGCTGGCTAACAGAAGACTTAGACCCTGATTTAGAAGTTCGAACTCGAATAGAGACAGCGAGAACGACCTTCATGAACATGCAGAAGTTGTTAACAAATCGTAGCGTGGTATACATCATAACTTCGGCGCTTTTTAAAATAGATGGCGCGTCAGTAGATTGCATTTTGAACATGAAGTGTATAGGCAACTAACATTACATAAAGCAATAAATCATTGGTGAATGTTTAGGGATTTAGGATTACACATTTAAGTGCTTTTAACTGCAGGTAGGTATTTACTTGAGAAAATAATTGCATTTGTTTTGGTTTTATAGATCAACCCACTATAGTCCCAATAAGTACATGTTTTTATATGTACAACAAATTATTATCAAAACTGGCACCTACACTTAACTAAATAACATGGAAAAGTTAGTAATTAACTAATATTTTAGAAAGTAGCAAACTAAGTCGTACATGCTCGTTAAGTAATAATTCAGTAGGGGTATAAGATGAAAAGACAATCTTGTTCAATAATACTAATCCCCAGACAAATAGAATATTTTGAAGGCATTTGTCTGCTTGAAAATTTATATGTAATTAACTAAATACTCTTTAATGACTTTCTAAGTCATAAGTTTCTCAAAGTTTATGATATTATAATGTTAAGAGAAAATCTTTGTCATTTCGTTTCTACCGTTGTCCCGGATCTGTTGGGTTTAGAATACAATTTATAATTTTTAAACTCGCTTTTTGTGGGTGTGGTTGTGATTGAAATAAGCAGTTTTAAGTTTTAATTACAAAAACAATACATATGCCGCGCAGTAGTGGTATTGCCAAAAAGCGTACTCAAGCAGCGAAAGCCAGAAACAACTATGTTAAAAGATATAAAATCCTGCAGTCAATTGAAAATGCGGAGGGTTTTGTTTGGTGTTCAGGATTGCTCTTGCACACAAGGAAAAATGTTATTCCATACAGAATGTAGAGTTGGTTAATATCCCATCTGACGTACCAATGTGACGGTTGTGAACAAAAAATGATTGTGAAAACACAAAATTGTAATAATGATTTCAATAATTCGCTTGTTTGGGGTATTTCGCCAGTCGAAGGTGGCTATTCGCAGGAAGAAGAATTGTTTTCGGTAATAGACGTCCCTATAATGTCCAAGAAAACATATAAACTAAAGGAAGAAAATTTATGTTCCAAATGGGGAGAATTATTATCGCAACAAATGCATCAATCCGCCATAGAAGAAAAAGCACTGGCTATAGCGGCTGGACAGATAGAGCAGAGAATACCTTATATTACTGTAATAGTTGATGGTGGTGGATGGGCTAAAAGGTCCTATGGGCATAGTTACTCGTCATTGTCCGGGGTCGCATGTGTAATTGGTCAACAAACAAAAAAACTTTTATACATTGGTGTAAAAAATAAATGTTGTTATGTGTGTGCAACAAACAAAGGTGAACACCAGTGTTACAACTTTACAGGGCCGTCAACAGGAATGGTGCAAAGCATCATTGTCGAAGCTTTCAATAGAAGCGAGTGTGATTATGGTTTGCGGTATAAATATGTTGCAGGCGATGGTGATTCTAGTGTATATACACGAATACTGGAAAATGTATCTTATGGGCTTTATGTTATTAAGTTGGAATGTGCAAATCACACCACACGAGCGTTTAGCGCGAATCTGTATAAATTAGTTAAAAATACAGAATACGACCCTGTCGCTAGGAACATCATAAAATCGAAAATTTCAGGATATAGCGCACTTGTGCGAACAATCAAAGAAAACTAAAGTACAGCAAGACGACATGGATTATGGCAGAAATCCTGCACAACCCGATCTTAGTCCTACGGAGATGGAGATAGCAAAAACCAATATATTGGCTGATCTATGTAAAATAAATTTTGAAGAAATCGAAGGAAACACGGCGGGACAGAAAGAAAACATAAATTGGCATCAAGCCTCAAGAAATAGACTAACTGCATCATCATTCGGAAAAATTTGTTTAAGCAGGGCTACTACCCCTTGTCATAATCATTTAAAAACATTGTTTTACCGCAACACCGATTTAAAAACAAAGGCTATACTATATGGCATTGAAAACGAAAAAGTGGCTATACAAAAGTTTACACAATTGTTGGAGATAAATGTTGCTGACTGCGGTTTGTTTATATGTAAAGACCATTGCTTTTTAGGTGCTAGCCCTGATGGAATAACATCAAACAACGAGCTTGTAGAAGTCAAGTGTCTTTATTCAATAAAAATTTAACAATAAAACAGGCTGCCAAAGACAACAGAACGTTATGTGTCACAATAAATGACAGCAATGAATTAATGTTAAAACAGAGACATCATTATTATTTTGAAATTTCAAATCAAATTATATAAAGCAGTTCATGATTTATGCGTAGTAATATTTGTCTATATACATAAACCATTTATAATGTTAAATGTATTTTATTTGTTCATTAAACAATTATATTCGTTAATCAGTCTCCCCTATTTCATATTATTTTTTTTTATTATTACCTAATTTTATATTTTCAGATATATACAATTTTACGTGAAGCTCCAAAATGGGTAGAACTTAAATAAGACCCTACATAGGATTAGTGTAGTTCAAAACGGATAAGCATCTTTCTATTTTTACCTGGCCGATCTGACGTCATCCCTGCCTGTCAAAACATTTTAGTAGCAGTTACATTATTTTTGAAAATGCGAAATTTCTTAATTGATTATTGCCGATTCTACTTAATCAAATAATGCGGGAGGGGCATCAAATGGTGCGAAAATTTGCAGTGTAGGCAATGAGAAAATATGAAATCATTTGTACAGTCCAATTTTAAATTACAGTGTATATACTGAAAATATTACCCTGACTGACTTTTGGCTGCTCGTTTTTATTTATTAAAAAATTAGGAGTTTATAATAAAAATATCAAATTATGTCATCTCCTAGGCATACACATGACAAAGTAGTATACCAAATTTCAAATTAAAATATTGATAAGGTTCAGAGAAAATCCCCGAGTTGCTATTTTCTCTATCTGCCATAAAAAATTGTTTTTCTTAATTTTAATCAAAAGTAGGCATGAAAAATAATAACGTTACAAATCCCCAATTTGAACAACCAACAAATTATTGATATATAGCAATTTTTGCTGTACCTATTTTTAGGGTATACCCTAGCCTTAAGAACTCATTTACTGAATGCTCAACTCAACTGAATAATACATTGATAAACTGACAACCCGGTAGTGCCTTCTATACTACAAGTGGCTATTCTAGAAAGGCCTGGAACTATTTCATGTATTACGGATTCTGAAAGCTTCTAGTAGCGTTAGATACAGTGTTGCCAGCGATGAATTTTCAATTGCCGTGTTTGTAAGGAAAATCAGCCCTTTGGTTGTCGTAGCAAGAAAATGAAATAAAACATGTTTAACATTATAAAACAATAATTGTAATTAATAAAAATCAAACAAAAAATCAACATTCCTTAACCAAATAAATCCTTTATACTCGAGACAAAGTCCTCTTCATTTTTGGCTTTCAACGCTTTACAAATATGCGAAATGGAAAAAGAGAGTATAATTTGTACGAGATTTGTTCTTATTATTAAAATTTATTCTGCTGTCAGGCGGGTAACGTTCGGATTCATGCGCATATTATGTATGTCCAAGTTTTTTTTAGTAGGTTTTGGCATTGGCTGGTAGCACGTGAAAAACCATCGCGAATTGCCGTAGATTCCGCTACGGTAATGGATTTGTTGCCGTAGGTCGTAGTACTTTTAATATTTTTGTCGAATTGCCGTACAATATGGCAATTGCCATAGCAATGGTAACACTGGTTAGGTACAGGGTGGGCAAATTTCGATGTTTGTATAGGGTAACTCGGTAATTATAGGAGATACAAAAAAATGGAAGGCACGTTCTCGATCTCTTTTTTTGAGACAAATTCACTGGCGGAAACAAAAATTTGCTATCGTCTTTTGTTTTCGAGTTACAAACAAAAGTTCGATTTTTCGACTTTTAGACACATGTGAATATCGTGGTTGTTTGTAAAGTTAGGAGAAAATAACTTTTACATTCTCAAGGCACTTTTTTCTGTATAATCCAGTGGCGTCGAGAAAATTTGAAAAAAATGGTTTAATGTCGAGTTATGGCCTAAAGTTGTATTTTTTCAAATGGGAATCATAGTTGGCTATGGTTTAGTTAAAACGGATTTTTTTTTCTCTTTCTAACTATGTATCATATGTCGGGTAACTTTTGATGTGTAAGTCTTTAATAGCGAATATAATATTTTACTAGATTACTTTCTGTATTTTTTTTATATTTTACCAAGTAGGCGGGTGTCATCTATGATGGTAAACGGAAAAAATCCAGGAAAAAAATCCATGAAAAAAAATCCAAAGGAAAAAAAATCCAAAGGAAAAACAATCCAAGGAAATAAAATCCAAACTATAATTATAGTAATTTTTCACATGGTTTGTAACATTACGGCCGGTTGCACAAACGCTTTATGAAGTTTGCCTTATAGTTACCTACCTTAAAAATAAAATTTTGGGGCAAAAATATTTTGTTACTTAGGTAGATCTGTATTTTGGTTATAATGCCCTTGGCTGTAAATTTTGACAATTTAGCTATTTATTAATAATAAAACTTTTAATTTAAAAAATCCCTTGTTAAAATTGACAGAGCGTTCACGCAGCACAGTAATAAAATAGATATATGTGTATTGGTTAAGAAAACTGGCAAACAAATCACAATATTAGCAAAAAAATTATTTAAATAGAAAAAAGAAAAGTAGACAACAATACTGAAAGATAAAAAAGTTGTAGGTTAGGTTAGGTTAGGTTAGGTTAGATTTGGCTGTTCAGGGACCTCGGTGGCCTAGTGCGAGAACGCATTGACCACTCGAGGTCACAGCAAATGCGGTTGCTCCGTTGGGGCGACCGAATCCCGACTGGGGCTACCGCATTTGCTTAGTTAAGTTTAAGGTGCATGTTGCATGAATGTTTAGTGTGTAAGGGACGCCCACAACCCCCTGAAGTAATGCGAAAGCAGTTCCGGGGGGAAGGACAGTAGTATGAATGAGCGAGAAAAAAAAAGGTTTGGCTATTCAAAATTATAATCACTTCATTTTATAGTTTGGGTTTTTTTCCTGGATTTTTTCCTATGGATTTTTTTTCCTTGGATTTTTTTCCTGGATTTTTTTTCTGTGGATTTTTTTCCTTGGGTTTTTTTTCCTACAATCCATCTATGACAGTGTTTATTCGTTTGCACGTAAATTGCATATTAACGATTTTGTTTCCGTCATAATTACAATTAACTCATTTAATCGTAAAAGTGAAGATGTTTTAGTTTTAATAAATTGTTAAATTGTCAAAATTTACATCCAAGGGCATTATAACCAAATACAGATCTACCTAAGTACCTAACAAAATATTTTTGCCCCGAAATTTTATTTTTAAGGTAGGTAACTATAAGGCAAACTTCATAAAGCGTTTGTGCAACCGGCCGTAATGTTACAAACCATGTGAAAAATTACTATAATTATAGTTTGGATTTTATTTCCGTGGATTTTTTTTTCCTTTGGATTTTTTTTCCTTTGGATTTTTTTTTTCATGGATTTTTTTCCTGGATTTTTTCCGTTTACCATCATAGATGACACCCGCCTACTTGGTAAAATATAAAAAAAATACAGAAAGTAATCTAGTAAAATATTATGTTCGCTATTAAAGACTTACACATCAAAAGTTACCCGACAAATGATACATAGTTAGAAAGAGAAAAAAAAACCCGTTTTAACTAAACCATAGCCAACTATGATTCCCATTTGAAAAAATACAACTTTAGGCCATAACTCGACATTAAACTTTTTTTTTCAAATTTTCTCGACGCCACTGGATTATACAGAAAAAAGTGCCTTGAGAATGTAAAAGTTATTTTCTCCTAACTTTACATACAACCACGATATTCACATGTGTCTAAAAGTCGAAAAATCGAACATTTGTTTGTAACTCGAAAACAAAAGACGATAGCAAATTTTTGTTTCCGCCAGTGAATTTGTCTCAAAAGAAGAGATCGAGAACGTGCCTTCCATTTTTTTGTATCTCCTATAATTACCGAGTTACCCTATACAAACATCGAAATTTGCCCACCCTGTACACCCTAACTATGAATTTTGCCTATCTGGGGTAGTCACAACCTCAGTACTTAGTGATTTTTAAGGTGTCACACATCGCAGTGGCACGGGACCTACGGCTTTACTTCTTATCCGACAAAAGGCGCACTTTAAGACTTTTCCCCGCTAGAAAAAACGCACTGACCTCGGCCGGATTCTACTCCGCATTGTTTGGGTCTAGAAGTAAGTGCGCTAACCACTAGACCACCGAGACCTGCTAATACAGTGGTAGTAAAGTATCTGCAGAAGTTATTTACAATTAAAACAATAGCTACTTGCATTTTCATTAATTTCCCGTACCTTTTCATTGAAAACATACACCTGAAGTACAGGAAAAAACTTACCCAAAGTCTATTACAGGAATCTACTTTCATTCTATACACAGAGGTAAGTCCTTCACAGCTATTGTTTATGCCTCGTCCTGCGTCATGGAAGGACCAATCAGGATATGCCTGCAACATTGGACTAGAACCAAGCGGTACATTCCTAGGAACAGAAGCTAGTGTTGCAGGAACCCCAGCATAAATTCTTGGCATAGCTAAAAATATGCGATTGTCCGTCACCTCGAATCCTGTAAATATCGTTCTTTCTGGCCTGAAACATAAAACAATTAGTTTTTCCTATTAGTCTAAAACCTAAAATATAATGAGATGAGATGGGGAAGTCATCTCGTCCGGCTAAAACCACGTCGTCGTAGATGCTGACGTTTCGCTAACCGTTGCAGTATCAAAGCGTACTATTTATTATGCTTACGCATTACGTTTTCATAATGCTACCTACGATGGTTAGCGAAATTTATTATTAATCCTATGACGACGTGGTCTAAGCTAGAAGAGATCACTTCATAAACCGCGAAGCCTGGAACGTTAAATAATCCGGCGGTATCCTTTTTTGCTACATTGTAACTTTGTACGAACAGAAAAACGGTTTCAAATTAAAAAATAATTAATCTATATTTACATTAAAACCAATGATATATACTTTGTGATTCATACTTACTTGAAACTGTTAACAAATTCATAATCCGAAAATGGAAAATTGAAGTCCAGGAGATTCCATTGGTTGACTACTTCAACCTCCAAGCAGAATAATCCTGCCACGCATGTCAGGAAAACCAAACTCTTGAGCAGCATTGTTTTTCCTGTAAAAATAGTATTCTATAGAATTTCACTTTATATGGTTTGATTTTTATAGCTATACTGACTGTTGTAGGCAATTAGATCATTGACTAGAAATGGTTTATTTCAAAAATATTACATTCAATTAGTCAAGTGTATTTATATATTTCTCCGAGGACAAAATTAACATTACATTTAAAATTTTATGGTTAAAGGAATATTTGATTGGCATTAATAAGAACCGGAGGGTGTTTCCTAGGCAACCGGAAGTACGTCACCAATGTTCAGAGTAGAATATCAATACAATAGTCGCACACAGTTCTTACAGCTCAAACTGGATGTAAGGTTATGTGTGTATTCGATTGGCATAGTTATTTGAGATCATGCTAACTTTCCAAATTTATATTTACCAAAACATTATCATTTAGTAACAATGAAAAATACTGATCTAATAGTTGCATTGTTGTAATCAGCGGATGGTATGCTAGTACACTGTTAGCATGTTTAATTCTCATTTCAGTTGTTGTTTTTTTTTATACACGCACTTCGCAACACTAAGGATTGTTCACAAGGTTAGAAAAACAAAACTATACAAGCATAAACTACATAGAAATGCTTTTTTTTGGCCAATGACCCCTGGCTCACTATTTTGGTACAGGCTAATAAAAAAAATAGACATATCCACATCCATCACATAACATAATTATATGTATTTATCTACATCAGAACAGTGCAACATTCGCTGCAAATAAGAGCTTTACAATATACGCCTGGACTATTGCATATTCAACTGTGTATTAGTAAACCAACCTCCATGGACATCATATTCGAAAAATAAACATTTACATGATTGGTCTGTAGTTACGGATATTTATAAAGTACATAACTTACATCATGACGTAGGTTATTTATTTTTTAATAACATTCAGATTGTGAAACGATTCACAACAGCGATTACAGTTATGGAAGTTCATTGCAAATTGACCTGAAAAGCATCAGTCGGAACGACAATTATTATGGTAGAATTTGATATAGTTAAATAACTAGGCGGAAAATGTGGCATAATAAAGATATCAAGATCTTGAAATTACTACACTCAGAAGTATTTTATTCTTAGAGTATAGTAATATATAATAATATCCAAGAATATGGTAAAATCAGGTTGATGATTTCCATTGTAAAAATTGTGTTTAACAGGGACATGCAGCAATCCAACAATTAGTACAATTATTATTTTACGCACTCTATTCAGGTAAATAATTTTTTGTCGGCCTTGTTAGAAAACAAGTTTTTTCATCTTTATTTTGTAGTCGAAATTGACAATTGTTAATTTTTCTGGGGAGAAATAAAGCGTTTTAGTTTTCTCCTTTTCTTGATTACGTCCTCGATAATATTATAGATACCATCTAAGTTGCCAAAACTAATATTTAATTAAGTTTAATTTCAAATAAAATATTTTAGATAAATTTCTTAAGGTCAGCACAAAAATCATAAATGAAGTTGGCGAAGAACTACCGATTTTCCCAGTAAGCGAAGGAATGTCAAAGCATAAAATATACAGGGTGTTTTATTAAATTAAGTAATGAAGATATGAATCAGAAGTAGAAGAATGCGCAAATATAAAAAAGGGAAAGAAACATCAGTAGAATTAAACTATATAACAATCTAGACTCTAGATTCTAGATTCTAGAGGATGTTCTGTTAGAAATAAATGCACTCAAAGAAATGCAAAAATATATAAGCAGCGAAGTACTTGATTACAAAACAGTTATCTCGAAAATAATACATTATTTTGTTTAATATATATTTTATATTGCCACAAAGATTATAATAATTTTTTGAAAGAAAGTGTTACACAAAACTTATAGTGTAAACTACAGGTTTACACAGTAAACAAGTTATTACATCAGTAATGTACGTTATAACCTTCACTTCACAACCAGACTTAAGGAAAACAGTTTATTCTATTAGATTTAACTAAAAACACCAATATTATTACGAACCTTTCTTCCATTTATGAAAAAACACTTCCAGATAAAGTATTATATATTTTTAAACAAGAAGAAGTGCCTAAAGAGTTCTTGTTCAAATCTTTCCATACAATGAAACAATATGCTGGGATGGTTTTCTCGAATTATAATATAATATAATGTTTTAGATTAGGTAATTAAATGATTACGAATTTTAATCAACCCACCGTACGAACCATTGCAGTAATTTTAGAAAGGAAACCACAGTCAGATATACCACTAAATAAACATGGAGTAATACCACCCTACCATATGTAGACTTTTGCATTTAACATTTTACTCACTTAATATTGCACAAAACGAAAATCTAAAAAAGGACATGTCTTTATGAATGTTTATTATAGGTACCTACAGGCAAGTCATTTTAAGAAAATGCCAAGGTGGCGGATAATCAAATTCAAATGTAGGCCATTTGTTTATTTATTTGCTGTTTATATTGCAATAATAATAAAACCAAATTTGTAGGTACCTAGAAAAATGCACGTAGAGCCTGCACAGACTTCATCACAATTTTAAATTAACAATGTAATGACAAAACGATAAATATGAATCCACTATTCGGTTAAATTAAAATAAAATACATATTGACTAACGCAGTTGCGGCTGATACGTATAAATATGTAACTATTTATTGTATTTCGTGCCTCCACCCAAGTACTGCAACTGTAGAGTTTTCAATCAAATGACCCGCAACTAAGAAAATTTCCTTATACTTCTGATATTCCACTGGTGGAGCTTCATTTGTAACAAAGCACTAACGAAATTTCAACATCACACATTTATGAATTCATGATACATCATGGGAAGTAATAGAATACGTAGGAAAAGAAGAAGTTGAATTATCTATAGAAGAAGAAAGGCTAGACTTAGGAAGTATACCTGTAATAATCGATGTAGCACACGGGGAGCACAAAGAACTGGAAAATTATTATATTTAGGAATTAAAAATAAATATTGTTGTATGTGGTCGTATTCAAAAACTAAAATATGTAATCCTTTATTTCATATGTGTTCTAAAAATTGGGATAAACCCTCTACAATAGAAAAATACAAAAATGCTTTGAAATGTTTTATCCACCATACCGGACATTTTATTTAAAACACTTACCGACAGGTACCTACAATAAACATTCATAAACACGTAGGTTTTCTTATATCGTCATTTTGTGCAATATTAAGCGAAACAATTAGTTTTACTAATATATACGTACGGGGATGAGGCATTAACCCCTTACATGCTATACCAAACGCAAGTAGATTTCTAAGAAAAATTAATATTTTTAAGGCAAATGAGAAAAGGACGACGAGTCCACTACAGGTTAGATTGTTGGGATATACTAAAGCCCACATCTAACCAAAATAAACAACGCTTTTCTATATCCAATAATTTTGCTACAAAAAAGGAAACACAACGTTAAAAATTAAACGCGGTGCATACTATATTTTTTAATTTCTCAAGATGTATCCAGAATTCTTGAGAATTTCACACCGATGAGATAAAAGGATGTCGAGAAATCAGAAACACTAGGGCTGTCTAGGTTGAGTTTTATCTTTTGAACAGATTACAGTCAATAGCAAAAAAGATATACATCTGTTGTCATAAAATGTGGCAGAACACTCAATTTTGAGACACCCTGTGTAAGACGTGTGATGTAAAAAAAGATCCACCTACCACGTTTATATTGAAAGCACGTTCTTCTGTTTATATATTAACAAACCTGCACATTCAATTTTTCTACGGCCGTTAATTGAAAGCACTAAAACAGTCTATTACTACTAAAAGAGTAGCTATTGCGTTCGAATGCAAACTTCGACTAATGAATTTGGTTCTGAAAAAAGTGTAATGGAAGAATAAGCAAGTGAGCGGAGGAAATCAAAATGGCATGCGTATATGCAAGTATAATCACAGTTACCACCAACTAGACAAACTGTGTAATACCACGATGCTTTCCATTGATTTTAATTATAATTAAATTATATATTATTATTATTAATTAATATAAAGCCTGTTTCAGAGTAAGCGCCTTATTTTTTTTAGCCACACTATGGGTACTACTTTCAAAATATTTAGCAGTAATACCTTTCAGGACATTCTCTACACGGTGGTGATATCAGATTTTCAATTGGACGAATTATTACAAAATGGCGACTTTCAACTTTTTTTTTTAATGGAACGCCATCATTTTTTTTTATTATTGAGATCCTAAAAACATTCTTTTTACGATAGTATTTCGTTTTTCTTAAAAATTCATTTCTTTCCCTATCAAAAAGCAAGTGTAGTGGTTATTGTAAACACTCATAAACACGTAGGTTTTTTATATTTTCGTTTTGTGCAATATTAAGCGATTAAATTATATTTACGAAGGCCTACGTACGAAGATGGGGTATTTCCCCCTTAAGTGCTTCACCAAACGCAAATAGATTTCCAAGAAAATTTGGGACAATGTGGCGATTATGGCTTGGGTTCGACACCTCAGCATGAGCAAGTAGCATATATAAATATTTTGCTGCAAACCATCACACACAATTCCCAATCCGGCTATGGCAACCACGTGGTTTTAGTTCCAAAAGCATTTCCTGGAAGTTGCGTCACTCAGATTCGACACTAAACTGTAGTTCCCCATGCTGCCACATGAGCTCTAAGGAAAAGCACGTGGCAGAAAAGAGCCCGATGCCCAGCAGTGGCAGAGAAAAGCCCTGTGCTTAGCAGTGGCACAAAGAGCCTGTTAACGTAACCACTAATTTTAAAACCAGTGAACTTCAATTTATCTTATACATAAAAGAAAATAGAATTATTCGTGAGTCTATTGGTTTTGAGAAATAGTAAATCAAAATTTCTTCTCAATATTCGAAAAAATAGGAAGTTTTCAAATATTAAGTGACAATAAGAAGCTTAATTTCTCACTGAAAAGTGTTTTTCGCATACCCTATAATCTTGATAGACACATATCGAATAGTTCCAGAGTAATTCACTGGTTAGTAGTAGCAAAGAGTATATAATGGGGAAGAGACTTAGCGCTAGGATATTTAGCGTATACATTTAAACTACCAGTCCGCTAGGATGCAGGGCTTTGGCCCTCTGTCAGCCGGTTCAGAGTACTATGCGTAGCCCAGGGAGTTCAGATTATCTCAGAACAAAACCATTATACTACAGTTACCTGGCCTCAAAGTCCGACGGTGTTGCCATATTCAACATAACCTTCGCTCCCATCTTTGAGAGAGCTGCGTTATATTTGTTTTTAATATTATAGCAAAGAGGATAAATGTACATACCCTTTAGTTATAGTTTGGTTGTAATTCCAAAATCAACCACAAAAATTTGGCGTGCATAATATTTTACGTAATGACTATTTAATCACCATGATCACTAAATAAAATTAAAACTATTATTAGTAGGACCGTATTAGGTAATATCTTGAGCGCTCTGGGCTAAAAAATTGTTGCCTTAATCACAATGGATTGAGCAGTAATGAAATAATACATATAATTAATTAAATACCTTTCAATGCCGAAATGTTTACATTAAAATATATTGATATTGCACATTTTTATTTACCTAATTCAACAATATTAATTATATGTAATATAATAAAGGTAGTTTACTTATATTTACGAAGCTTAAAGCTTAAAAAATTCTAATTTATTTTTTTACGGCATTTACCTTCTACAAATCTATTTATAGTTGGAATATGATCTATTCTTTCTAATATGTGGTATTCTATTGATAGAATACGTAAATTATTTAATTTGGGCTGTCCTAACGACGATAACAGATGGTGTTTAATTCTTCTTACAGTAGAAAATGATTTTTCCCACTACAATTGGTGCAAGCAATATACTTCAATATAATCGTACAGCTATTGTTTTATTGGAGAA